>LOEQ01001805.1:252288-263680 GCA_001685075.1 Bramus lutescens
AGATAGATAGATAGACAGACAGACAGACAGACAGACAGACAGATAGATAGATAGATAATAGATAAGAATGAATGGAGAGCAGATAGACAAATGAAAGCATGTACTGGTAGAAAAATGAATGGGTAAATTTTTATGAGTCGACATCCCTGCTTGATATGGGATTTTCCTCTGTATGCTGTGAATATCATTGGTTAATAAAGGAACTGCTTTGGGCCTATAGCAGAGCTATAGGGGAATAGAGCTAGGTGGGGAAAACTAAACAGAATGCTGGAAGAAAGAAGGGAGGAGTTGAAGGAAGCTATGTAGCTCCGCCAGAGCCAGACAGAACTTTACCTGGTAAGCCACAGCCATGTGGCAATACACAGATGGGTTAAATTAAAATGTAAGAGCTAGCTGATAAGAAGCCAGAGCTAATGGGCCAAGCATTGATTTAAATAATATGGTTTCTGTGTGGTTATTTCGGGGCTTAGTGGCCTCCTTCCTACAAATTGGCGCCCAATGCTTTTAACTTTTTCAAAATACTGTAAAGAATAGTGAAGAACAAAGACTATTTTGGGCAGTGCAATAAGGAAGCAGTTTCTCTCAGTGACCCAGGCTGGTCTAGAACTCTTTATATAGCCCTGGAAAGTCTTGGACTTGCTGCAACCCTAGCCTCAGCCTTCTGAGAGTTAGAATTACAGGCCTGAGCCATTTATCCAGCAGAAGGACTTCAGATTGAGACAGAGCTAAGTTCAGATCCTGAGTTCAGTATTTTCCTATCATATGGCTTTAGACAAGCTACCTCCTTAGCTTTCATGTCCCTCTCTGTAAAATGCTGGCCATGCCCATCTTGCCAGTGGTCATGGGAATTAATGTATATTTATAGTGTTCAACATTAATAGGTAACTCTTAGTTTGAAAAGTCTTTCAGTGGGGTTCTAGGGAATTCACAAGCGAGCAAGAGAGTGTGTATAGATGCACAGTTTTGATAACATATTTTCTGTTTCCATGGAATGCTAGAGAAGACAAAATAAATATCATTATTCCTATTTATTAGATAAGAAACTGAAGTTCAGAGAAGTTGACTGGCCTTCCCAGCGTCACATAGTTGGGATTTGCTAGAAAAGCAAGTTGAAAATAAAGCATAAAAACATAGACTCAGAAGCCAGGCATAGTGGCGTACCTCTTTAATCCCAGCACCCAAGAAACTGAGACAGGTGGATCTCTGAATTTGAGGCTAGCTAGCCTGGTATACATAATGAATTCCAGGACAGCAGAGCTACACAATGAGACCCTGCCTTCAAAAATAAATAATAAATAAAAGCAAACAAACAAAACCATAAACTCAGAGTAGTAAAGGAAGGTTCTCCTGAGTCAGCACAACACAAATATTCCAGATAAATCATCAAGTCATGTACAAAATTGACTAGGGGTGTGTGTATAACGTCAGGTTCTCAAGGTAAGCATGTGAATGTAAAACACTTAAAGGCAACCGAGTTGAGGCAGAGATAGCATGAGAACAATGGTATTCATCACATAGGAGCTTGCACTTTGTATATACTTTATCATCACAGGAACCCAAACAAGTCTACTAACAATATGTTCTTTACTGTGTGCCACACATTTGTTTGTTCTGCTAGCCAATAGCAGAGCTGTGGAATAAAACTGGAAGGCCTGAATTAGTCCTGTCCACTATCAACCAAAGCAGGGCTAAACGCACTAGACCTAATTCTCAACTTTTCAAGATTCTTGGAGGATGGTGGTCATCCACTCTCTTGAAGCCTGCCTGGCTATACTATGCAGCCACCAGGACCAGAAAAACCATTCTGAGACCTCTAATAGAGTTGGATGCTTTTTTTATGGAAAATGATTGCTGCCCTGAGTCTCCGAAGATGGTAACTTGTTTCCTACTGAGAACCTCACTGGGGCTCCATCTTCCAGGCGCCCAGAGATCACCATTGTGGCAGCAGAGCCACTGAGGCCGGCCTCGTGGTTTCCAGGAGCTCCACCACCAGGACTGGGGTTTCCCTCCACCCCCGTAGCAGGCCCTTGGAGACCAAATGAGTTGGTTCCTGCTGAGGTTTGTGGACACCACTTTGCGTTTTCTTTTTCAAATTAATCTCAAAGATTTTGACAATGAGACTTGAAGCACCTTGCCTGTTGCCCATAGATGCAGGCAATTTTCATTCTTTGCTTTCCAGCTCCCGCCCTCCTATGAGCAAGTGATAAAAGAAATCAACCAAGTTCAGGTTAACACTACCAATAACAATAATGCCGCTGCTACGCCAAGGAGAACTATTACTTCTGCAACTCAGACCGACTTTCCAGAAGAAATAGACAGCGATCTGCCTCAAAGTAATGCAAGTAATTGGTCTTCCCTAATCAGCCGGCCTCCAGGCCTTAAAATAATTTACAAGTCGTGCATGATTTATTGAGCCCTGCTTCCTAGGCTCCATGACCACTGTATGCTTTCTTAATTTGGATATGCAGCAATTGCTATAATTGATCTTTCCCTCACACTGCAACCCCAATCTCTGGCCCATATCTAAAAAAAAAAAAAGCCTGTTTAACTCACAGTCTGCATTACTATGGGTTCCCTCTATTCCCATGGAAAAGGAGTTTACATTTAGCAAGTTGAGCTAAATGTAAGATGCTGAGGGAGACTGTTCTCTGGGCTCCTTCAGGGTCTTTTATTAGGGAGAGAGACTTGCCTTGGGAAGCAAAGCATTGAAGTTGTTGGGATTTTGACAGCCAGATAGAAATGGTTCTTGTGATGTCTGATGAGAACCAGGAATCTAATGGTGCTTTAAATTATACAATGATTATGTTATATAAACAAATGCAAATTATACACTCCTGGTTTTACAGTGACTTTTTCTTTCTTCCATTTTCTTTTTTTGCTTTCAAATGATAGCATGGTAACTTTGCTTTGTTCCTTTGGTCCTGTCAGCCCTACAGGCGCCTCTCAAGCCTCTTCAAGCTTCTCCGGCAGCCTCAGCTGGTAATTCCCCACCAAGTGTGGCGCCTTTAATAGTCTTTGATGTTTCTGAAGAGCAAAATTGTCCTGAAAACCCCAGTGCTACGAGATGTCCAGTGCCAAGACCAAGATCAAAGAGCAACCTCAGACCAGTAGCTAGAGATAGTAACGGCGAAGAGAACAGGATCCAGAAAAGCCCTGTGGGCCCAAGGGAAGGCTGGCTGCTGGACAGCACCTGCAGCTCAGATAGTCAGGCCGTGATGAACATGATGAACACAGAACAAAGCCAAAATATTGTTTCCAGGATCAAAGCCTTTGAGGGTCAGACAAATTCAGACATCTCGGAACTGCCCAAGAAACCAGAGATTATTCCTCGCACGGTTCCCCCAAAACCTGCTGTTTCCTCAGGGAAACCCTCGGTGGCGCCCAAGCCTGCTGCTAACAGGGTTTCCGGACAGTGGGACTCTTGGACGGGAAACAGGCTGAAGGTGACTTCCAGAGAAGGGCTCACCCCATCCTCATCGCCACAAGAAGCTGGGAGCATCCCACTAACCAAACCTGAATTGCCAAAGAAACCAACTCCTGGCCTTACGCGCAGTGTGAACCATGAGATTCCGGGAGGAAGGCCCGTGGCCGAGCACCCTGATGCGGCGAAGAAAATCCCAACTCCTGCTCCCCGTCCTTTGCTGCCGAAGAAATCTGCCTCCCCAGATGCCCCAGCTTACCTAACTTCGGTTCCACCAAAACTGGTTTCGGTTCCTCCCCGCCTCTCAGTAGCATCCCAAGCCAAAGCGTTCAGGTCACCGGGAGAAGGGCCTCCAGCAAACCCTCCAGTCCTAGCTCCGCAGAGCAAAGCGCTGGGGGACATAGACCTCATCAGCTTTGACGATGATGTTTTGCCCACCTCAGGGAGCCCCGCCGAAGAACACCTCGGTTCTGAGACAGTTCTAGGTGAGTTAAATTGGAGCGGAGGGGAACCCGAACTCATCAGTGGTGTCTATAGTGCGTGTCACTTGCTGTTTTGGTTTTCGCATGGGGTCAGGGGTGGTGTGTATTCCAATATAATATAACAGAAATAAGAGACATGGAGTGAGTGCTTCAGGACACAGAGGGAAAGGAGAACCTAACGTGGGAGGTGGGAGTGATGGAGAGATGCTAGAACACATGGATTTTTAGTATATGAGCCAGAGGTGAGCAGACCAAGGCTGGGGATCAGTTTGTTGTGGGACTGACTTCCCTTATGAGCAGTATGAAGTTCAGGCCTCACTTTGAAAACATCTGGGGACTTAGCAGTTGGAGAATGAGATGGAAGGCTTCTCACAGAGGGAGATTCAGGTGGTGACCCCACAAGTGTCCTCGCTGAGAGCCAAAAGGCCTGCCCNGACCTCATCAGCTTTGACGATGATGTTTTGCCCACCTCAGGGAGCCCCGCCGAAGAACACCTCGGTTCTGAGACAGTTCTAGGTGAGTTAAATTGGAGCGGAGGGGAACCCGAACTCATCAGTGGTGTCTATAGTGCGTGTCACTTGCTGTTTTGGTTTTCGCATGGGGTCAGGGGTGGTGTGTATTCCAATATAATATAACAGAAATAAGAGACATGGAGTGAGTGCTTCAGGACACAGAGGGAAAGGAGAACCTAACGTGGGAGGTGGGAGTGATGGAGAGATGCTAGAACACATGGATTTTTAGTATATGAGCCAGAGGTGAGCAGACCAAGGCTGGGGATCAGTTTGTTGTGGGACTGACTTCCCTTATGAGCAGTATGAAGTTCAGGCCTCACTTTGAAAACATCTGGGGACTTAGCAGTTGGAGAATGAGATGGAAGGCTTCTCACAGAGGGAGATTCAGGTGGTGACCCCACAAGTGTCCTCGCTGAGAGCCAAAAGGCCTGCCCGAGGAAGGATCCTGCAAGAGTGATTGCTAGCACCCACTCTGGAGACTTTCCCATGCTCCTCACAGTGTGTCTTGACAATGCAAATTTCTGTAAATAAAACTCAGCAATTGTCAGTGTGCTGCGAAGATCAGGATAATTAAATTTCCCAAGGCCAAGAAATGTTTTCTTTCCTCGCGCTGTTCAGCTAGCAAAGCTTATCTCTCCGTGAAGTAAAGCTTATCTTCCATCTGTCAAACTAAACTGCTCCGCAGATCACTGATAAAATTCCCTTTACTATTATTTGCTTATTTAGATGAAATTTGTGAGGATATAAACTTAATAGTATTTTCCAGAGTTTAACTGTTATCTTATAAATATTAAGCATACCTCAGAATGGTATAGAACACACTATTTCAAAGCCAAAGTCTGGCCAACAGGATAGCTAGACGTCAGCACAGCACTTGGGAGACTAAGTTAGGAAGGTCACAAGTTCAAGGACAACCTGGGCTACAGCTGAGCCTTGTCTCAAACAAACAAAAAATTTTGTATACCATGTACATGATAGCAGACGTATTTGTTTGTTAAATATTTAATGCATACAACTGGCTTTGGCAAATAAAGCAAAAAGACATGCCTCATATCCATCAAAAAGCAGAGGGCAAACATTAGGCCGTATTGAGTGTTCTGATGGTCCTAACACAGCGAGGAATACTATTCTTATTTAATGCATACAACTAAAACGTAATTTGATTTAATACAGAAACAGCAGGGCATCATTAGCCTCACTTTGCAGATAAAGTAAACAGACTAAGAGACTATCAGTGCTTCTTGTCATAAAACTGTTTTACCAACTAAGGGGCTCGTGTGTGTGTGTGCATGTGTGTGTGGGTGTGGGTGTGGGTGTGGGTGTGGGTGGGTGGTTCTGTGTCTGTGTGTCTGTGTGTCCATTGCGATTTGTGTATGACTGGAGGTCAAACCTGAGGCTTCATTCATCGTACTGCTGACTGGTCTGCATCCCCAGCGGTCTTTTTATTCTGCCTTGTTAATTTTTCACATGACGTTTGCTACCCAACATTTTGAGGACTCCCTCAGCCAAGCAAAACCTCAGAGACCTTTTTAATGTGGTTGCCAATATCATTTTCTTATTTAAACCTTTTGATGTTACAAGGATCAGAGAAGGACAGAGATAGGGAAACAATGCAAATCAAACATACGTTGCCTTTTTAGAACCTACTAGGTACTGTGGGATGGAAGCTTGGTTAAAATGGTAAGAATTTCTTCTGTATCATTAAGACAGACATCTTCAGACAGGAAGCTGAATGGCAGACATTCGGTGTGGCTCTCCATGCCTCAGCACCTTGATTTCTACCACTTCATTGCACAACATTTAATTATGAGGGCCGTCTTTTGGCAAAACATAATTTGCATACCTCACCTGACTCCAACCATTGCTCTTGACTATGAAGTCATAGGTAATCCACTGTTTCTCTTGTAAACCTACCCCTCTATTTCTCACCTCTCCTGGTGACAACCTCACATGAACAGCCTTCCCTAGAGAGACAGAAGCCATCCCTGAGTCTTCTCACTGCGTCACAGGGTATCTAACTATTTGGACTTGGAGTAGAGCAGGCTCTCACACAGTTGCTGTGTGACTTTTGGCATTTCCCTTACCCTCAAAGGACCTCTGTTTCCTCATACATAAAATACCATAGTAATACCCCTTGCCAGGCAGGGGTGGGACACGCCTTTAATCCCAGCAGAGGCAGAGGCGGGCCGGATCTCTGTGAGTTCAAGGCCGGCCTGGTCTACAAGAGCTAGTTCCAGGACAGGCTCCAAAACTACAGAGAAACCCTGTCTCAAAGAAAAAAAAAATACCCTGTCATGGAGGATGTTACTGGGGCTTAGGTGGTTGTGTAGGAGAAGCTCTGCCACTACTGTAGACTGGGGTGTAATGATTCCTTTCTGCTGTCACATCTGTTAAGCCGCTGTCACCTGCTGACCTTACCTTGTGGCCCATCCTCAGAGCGGTCTCCTCGCTTCCATCCCTGTCTGCTGCCCCACTTCCAGCCTTTGTGCCGAGATCACGGCGGCTTTCTTCTAAACCGAGCTCGCTCAAGCTTTTCATCGCCTTCTGAACTATGTCTACCTGAGGGATTTTCCCAGAGTGCACACTGGCCTTGTGGCTCCCCATACTTGTTCCCCTCTGGAGGTCTTCAGGTCACCTCAGCCCCTCAGTACTGATGAATTTTTTTTTGTTTGGTTTTTGACTGGGGATTCTGTGAGGCTTTGCTGTTATTTCGGTGGTGTTGTCATTATAAATGAAGGTTTATGACCTCTCTGAACCCTTGCCTAATTGGTCCAGGCATCAGCCAGAAACTGGGGGAGGAACACAGAAGAAAACTCAGAAATAATGTCTTTGCTCCTCTTTGTCTTCCCTCAAATATAATGAAAAACTAATAAAAGTGTTCATAAAATGAAGTTGCCATATTAATCTCAGGAAACAGAGATCAGAAAATACCTGACACTATGGAAACATTATAAAGATTAGAAAAATTATTAAAGGAAAACTCATAAAACAGACAATTTAATATTGGATTCATTTCTTAGGTAGAATGCCTTCCAGGTTAATGTAATAAAGCCAAGAAGTATTAGCGATTCCACTTCACACCCTTACAAATCATGCCCAGTTGTCTGAAAAAATAAAAAGGTAGAATATTTCTACTGTCAACTCCATTATACAGACCAGAATAATAGTTTAGCAGCCAAGCTCTGCTATTAACAAAACTCCAGGGAGAGAAATGACAGAAAAGCAAGGCAGAGATGGGGAAACTAATTGCAGGGCAAGCATATTATTACGGACAGGTAATGGCCAGAAAACAACTTGATCGTCAGTGTCTCTATCAGCCCAGTAATGAAGACCGGACATGGATGAGAAGGGCCTGCTTGTTTGGCGACACGTGTAGAATAATTGGTGTTGATATGAGGGACTGAAAGGAAGACAGAACGAACACGGCAAGTGAAGACGCAGAAAAGATGTCATTGGACAGTACATTTGTCTTGGGATGCATGAGCAGCCTCTGATAAAGTTATCACCACGAGGTTGTTAACCTCTGGTAGGTCACAGGATCCTGAGAAGCTGAAGCTGTCTGTGCCTCTTTTATCTCCTTTCCAAAGGCGTCCATTAGCTCCTGCACAAACAGTTTGAGGTGCAGCATTCAGCATGTCCTGACCACTTCTGGGCTCTAGATTAAGAACTTATTCTAAAGAACACTGGAGATAACACATGCACATGTGTCTGTTACTGTTCTATCGCTGTGACCAAACACTATGACCAAGGCAACGTGTAGAAGAAAGAGTTTATTTGGGTCTTATGGTTCTGGAGGGTTAGGGTTCATGACTATTGTAGGTAGAGTTTTCCATTTAGACCCCCAGTCAGCCCTGTTCCACCAGCTGCTCCCCAAATAATTACACACAGATGTACTAATTATAAATGCTTGGGTGATAGCTTAGGTGTGTTATTAACTAGCTCTTACAACTTAAATTAACCCGTATTTCTTATCTACCCTCTGCTGTGTGGCCATACCTTCTTTCAGCACGGCATGTTTATCTTGCTTCTCTCTGCATCTCCTTGAGACTCCCAGACTCTGCCTTTCTTCCCAGCATCCTTTGAATCTGACTCTCCCACCCAATCTCTTCCTGCCCAGCTATAGGCCAGTCTTCTCTAATTATTAACCAATGAGAGTAATACATATTTACAGAGTACAGAGATAGTTCTATCATAGACCATCCTAGCAGGGAGCATGCAGTAGCTGAGAGCTATGGTTTCTTATTATTGTTTATTAGTATTATTGTTGCCTTGGAAAAACAAGAGATTTTAGTTCTGTTGTTTTGTTTTTTTGTTTTGAGCGAGGGTTTCTCTGTGTAGCCCTGGCTGTCCTGGATCTTGCTCTGTAGACCAGATTGGCCTCGAATTCAGAGATCCACCTGCCTCTGCCTCCTGGGTGCTGGGATTAAAGGCTCATATGCCACCATGCCTGGCTACAAAGCATTAAGATTTATTGACAACATCTCTTTAGATTAATAGTCCAGTTCAACCTATTGTTTCCTTATACTGAATATCTCCACCTTCAAAACTGCTTCCAAACCATTTGGGGGGGAAAGTATTTAATTTTTGTTTCTTTTTTTTAAGTTCTTTCTTACAGTATATNATATATTTTAATGCTTGCCATCAATTTTTTCAATCATAAATGAAAGTATTTTGAAGTTAACTCAGAGTTCCCCAGTTGATATTCAGGTTGTTTCCTATATTTTGCTTTTGTTTCATTTCTTTGAAAAACAATCCTCTAATATCTACTCCCATAAAATTTACTTCCAGTGTTTTCATTTCTGTAGTAAATTTTGTAAAACTAAGGCCCAGGACCAAAGGTCACAAACTTGGGATCTTTGAACAGATGCCAGTGATGTGACCTCCTTCCAGGCTGTGCCTGCAGCACCCAAACACAGAGGGACGTGCCATGCTTGCTCTGTATGTTGCCCACATTCGGGAGAAAAAAGTAAGCTTCAGCAATTTGGGATGTGCCTCATTTGGAGGGAGCTTGCCTGGCATGCATAGGGCCCTGGGTTCCACCATCATCGAGATAAAAGCCAGGCCTCTGGTCCTCCTCCTTCTCTTTGATTGGTCAGCACTGGTTGTGGTCTGTCAGACGGAGCCCAGCCCGGCACAACATGCCAGTGACCGCATGACTCAAAAGCATAGCTGGAAGCCATCACCACAGCATTCCTGCCAGTCTGCAATGGTGCAACCCTGGTGTTCACCAAGGCACACATAACAGAATAATAACGTGTGGCCAAGCCAGTTACTTAAGCGCAGCTCAGAAGGAGGCTGAGAGTTCTTTGCATATAAACTGTAGCATAGCTTCTTGTGTTTCCAGCCTTCATCCTAGGACAATGTGGCTGGCCCTTTGACAGGATTGTTGAGACCTTCCCTCTGCAGAGTGCGGGATTTGAGGCAGGGTTTCCTGAAGCTAGCCTCTCCAGCAAGCTGGATTTGGGTCTTCCTGTGCCAGCCTCTCCACAGTAGCTATTGACCTCCGTTCTCCGTCCACCACCCACCCTGTGCTCTTGTTGTGCACACACCTACCTACTCTGGATTGTGAAAACCTATAGGTAGTATATTGGCCCGGACTCCAATTTCAGTCATTTCACGGTCAACATTTTCTTCTCCCTCCAAACTCACCCAGCGATCATTGCTTTTCAAAAACTATACCAATAACCAACAGATGAGAGGTGCCAGAAACATCAGCTATAGCAGAAATACCACATGAAGGGTTGATTACACAGAACATTATCAGCCTTGATCCTTTTCTTAACTCTTTGGTCCTTTTGCAAGTAGAAAACAGAGGCCTGGGCTGGAGAGATGGCTCAGAGGTTAAGAGCACTGGCTGTTCTTCCAGGGGTCCTGAGTTCAATTCCCAGCCACCATGTGGTGGCTCACAACCATGTATAATAAGATCTGGTGCCCTCTTCTGGCATCCAAGCATACATGCAGACAGAAACACTGTATACATAAAAAATAGATAAAGATGTATTAAGAGAGAGAGATGGGAGGGAGGGAGAGAGAGAGAGAAAGAAGGAAAGAGAGAGAGAGAGAAAGAAAGAAAGAAACTTTCTTTCTTTCTTTCTTTCTTTCTTTCTTTCTGGGAGGGAGGAAGGAAGGAAAGAAAGAAAGAAGGAAGAAAGAAAACAGAGGCCTGGGAGATTCTGAAAAATAGTCTGTAGTAGCTGAGGTTTGGGGTAAGGGTTGAGGATGGTTGGAAGGCAAGGCCAAGCTTCTGCAGCTTGTAGAGGGTAGGAGAGGTTAGTGGTTCCAGAAGACCAAGGAAGCAGCATAGAGCAGTGGCCGGGGAAGAAGTGACGAAGAGAAAGGGGAGGTGCTATAGATTGTGTCATTTTATTTTTGCTACTCTATTTATATTGTGGGTTTTTATGATGGTGTGTGTGTGCGCGCCTGTGTGTGTATATATATCTGTATATGGGTCTGTGTGTTGTGTCTGTGTGTTATGTATGTCTGCATGTTGTCTGTGTGTATCTGAGTGTTGTATGTGTTGTATGTGTGTGTGTGTCTGTGTATGTCTGCATGTTGTCTATGTGTGTCTGAATGTTGTGTGTGTGTATCTGTGTGTCTGCTGTGTGTGTGTCTGTGTATGTCTGCATGTTCTCTGTGTGTGTCTGAGTGTTGTGTGTGTGTCTCTGTGTCTGCTGTGTGTGTGTGTCTGTGTACGTCTGCATGTTGTCTGTGTGTGTCTGAGTGTTGTGTGTGTATCTGTGTGTGTCTGCTGTGTGTGTGTCTGTGTATGTCTGCATGTTGTCTGTGTGTGTCTGAGTGTTGTGTGTGTGTATCTGTGTGTGTCTGCTGTGTGTGTGTGTCTGTGTATGTCTACATGTTGTCTGTGTGTCTGAGTGTTGTGTGTGTCTCTGTGTGCTGTGTGTGTGTGTCTGTGTATGTCTACATGTTGTCTGTGTGTGTCTGAGTGTTGTGTGTGTGTCTCTGTGTGCTGTGTGTGT
>LOEQ01001805.1:269880-283641 GCA_001685075.1 Bramus lutescens
CTCTTCTAGCCTGCAGGCATACACACAGACAAAATATTGTATACATAATAAATATTTTTTTAAATTCCTCCTGATGGGTAATCTTTATGGCTTGTTTCAAGAGAAATCAATTCTTAAAGTCTTTAAACCAATTCAGTTCGATTTTTATAATAGTTTTGCCCTGTGCATTAGCTGTGATCGTCATACAAGCAAACCCATCCAATCTTCTAGTGAAGAGAAATTCCTTTGGAAAAAAAGACATTAAGTTAAATTAGCCAATACCAAGTTAATGAGATTTTCTGTAGAATGAATTAAAATTTAGTGATCATTTGTATCTTCAAAGTGCTTGTTAATAAATTTTTATTAAAACCGGGCCATGGAAACCCAAAAGCAGATAGTAGGGTCCCCCAAACTTCTATGAAGGAATGGTTGCTTGCAAAGACCTCAGGTTTCCTCTCTCAAAAGGCTCCTGGACGGAACTGGGAGTACAGTGAGCAGGTGCGCTGTCCAGAGACCGTGATGGGTCTGTGAAGGGCAGAGCTGTGCAAACACCAGGATCATCACCTGCAGCTAAGAGCAACAGCTGAGTTTAAAAGTAGACAATTTAGGGAAAACGACACCACCCAGAGAGCATCTGTGTTCACACCTACATCTCTGCCTCACGTGAACATGACGGAAGTCCTTCCCGCATCTTTCCCAGAGGGAACCGGAGCCACCTACAAGCTCCTCCATGCAGCAGACCACGATATAGGCACACTGAGCCTGAAGAAAAGGACATGCTAAAACATATTCTGAACTCACAAGAGTAGATTTCTACAGACTGAGATCAAACACGTGCCTGAAAATTTTGTTTACTAAGTCTAAGGACTAGAAGTGAAGACCTCTAGAAAGTGTCAATGTCATCGGCCTGTGGTGGTGCATGCCTTTAATCCCAGCACTCAGGAAATGGGTCAGCAGATCTCTAAATCTGAAGTCAGTCTGGTCTTTAGAGGGCGTTCCAGGGCAGCCAAGGCTACACAGAGAACCCCTGTCTCGAAAACAAAACAAAAAAAGTGTCACTGTTACAGACCAGGAGGGTAGACAGTCCTTACTAACTAACTGTCCCCTTTTACAAAAGCTGGCCACTGGACAAAAGCCATCTGCTCCTCTCCCAAGCAGAGTGCTAGGGAACTCTTCATCAGATCTAGTGGCTATGGTTGCCACATCTCCCTGGGAGCCACTGGAGCTGTGTGAAATCTCACCTGTCCCAAAGCATCTCCTAAAGAAACTACAAGCTCTACAGCACTTGGGAAACCTGCATGATTCGTGTTAGAATCCAGGCATGCAGCACAGAAGAGTGTGCCAGAGGCATGCTGTTCTAAACTCTGCTCTAAGAAGGCGGGTTGGCTCCTGCAAAACATGCCTAGGCCAGTTGCTCCACAATCCCAACACACATGTGATACACATGTGGTCTTAAGAGAAGGAGAAAGGGCTGGAGAGATGGCCCAGCGGTTAAGAGCATTGCCTGTTCTTCCAAAGGTCCTGAGTTCAATTCCCAGCAACCATCTGTAATAAGATCTGGTGCCCTCTTCTGGCCTGCAGGCAGACATGCAGGAAGAACACTGTATAGATAATAAATAAACCTTAAAAAAAGAGAGAGAGAAGGAGAAATAGCTACCTTTTTTAAGGTTTATTTATTTATTATGTACACAGTGTTCAGCCTCCATGTATGCCTGCAGGCCAGAAGAGGGCACCAGACCTAATTACAGATGGCTGTGAGCCACCATGTGGTTTCTGGGAATTGAACTCAGGACCTCCGGAAGAGCAGTCAGTGCTCTTAACCTCTGAGCCATCTCTCCAGCCCCCTGAAATAGCTACCTTTTTAAAATGCCACAGAAACCTGGAAATCTCTGAGCATGCTGGCACACACCTGTTACCCTAGCACTTGGAGACTAAGAAGAATTGTGAGTTCTGTTCTGGTCCAAGCTATACAGCAAGATCCTGTCTTGAAAAGAAAAGGGAAAAAAAGGATTTTTCTAAAATTAAGGTATGATTCAAGTGTGAAAAGATGGCTTCTATAGAGATGCTACAAGCAGAAAACCATCTCTGCCTGGACCCAAGCCAGCCTCTCAGACACCAGAGTCCCAGGATCTCAGAACTAGACAGAACTGAAAAGGTACAGAAAGTCTTCACAGTGTGTACAGAATGCTGAGGAGGGGGCATCTCTAATCAATAATCCAGAGGCCTATAGGCAGCCTGGCCACCAACCCAGGTTGAGCAAATACTAAGACAACTGTAGCCAGCAGCAGGGCCACCTCTTCTCTGTGTCGGAGGGGGGCGCGTACGTCAGTGCCTTCCAGGATGTGCCTTTCTTGTTCCAACTCAAAGTCTGTTCAAAAGTGGGAGATCAAAAAGATATTTTAAATTTCCCACAGGCACACCATCACTGGGTTGGGACGTAGCTCAGTTGCGGTCCAGCTTTGCCGAAAACAAATGAGAAAAGGAAAAAAACCTCAGCCCACGAGACTACAATAGTTGTTGTACATCGTATGATAGATACCCTTCCTTATCAAAGTTACACCTTAGCATTTTTGCTTAAATTTCCCCTCAGTATTAAGGTACCTCCCACAACTAAATTTTGAGAAAAATCAATAAAAAAATTCTTCCCTGCTAACCTTTGTTTACTTGAATTTTAAAGGTGGCCAAGGAAAGGCATGGTTTTATCACGGCGATATTGTCAGGAAGAATTACAGGCAGCCACGTATTTATATGGTGTGGGTTATATTCTGGAATATTGCAGGGTTTATGAGCTGGTGGCTTGCTTCACTACATTAACTGAACTCATTAGTGAAGCCAAGTTTTAAGGGCAAGCTTAATTTGTTTTTTAAAAAATGAGATTTTAAAACATTGGAGCATGTTTAAATTATCATAGTTATTGGCTATTAATCACTTGGTATTTAAGGAAGCACTATAAATAGCATGAATTTAAAAATTGGGGAAAGAAGTTTTAACTCATTTGTTACATGGATGAAACAGTTTGAATTTACCCAAAGATTCCTCAGCAATAGCTGAATAATTGTTAATGCAATGTATTAAAGGGCTGGACATTCCCCCCTACAGTCTTAGAGACAGCATTTCATGGGTGTGTGTTGGGGTCTTAAAAAGTAGAAAAGAGAAAGTTGGTCTTGGTAGTGAATTCTTTCAATTTTCCAGTAGAAAACAAAAAGAAAAGAACAATTTAGTTATGACTTTTCCAAAAGAAAAGAACAAAAAGGCCCTGTTTGGGACTTGAGATCTTTTCACTTCTCATTCAACAGAAGAATGATTTCCCAGTCCTCAAAAACGTGTTCCGGGGACTGGAGAGATGGCTCAGTAGTTAAGAGCATTGCTCTTCCAGAGGACCTGGGTTCGGTTCCCCGCCCCACATGGCTGCTCACTGCTGTTCAGTGCCCTCTTCTGGCCTCTGTTGGTATCAGGCACACACATGATGCACAGATATGCATGCAGGCAAAGCACCCATACAGATAAAAAAAAAAAAAAGTGTTCTAAAAACTTTTGAGAAAGAACGGCCAAGCCCCTCCACTGGGGAAATCTCTCTGTTCGTCCCCCCACTCCCAGATCCTCTTTCTGTCACTTGGCTGCAGAGTCCAGCTAGAGCTGTCTTGAGTTTTTCCTGCCCTCCCCTTTGCTCTTCCCCACAAAGTCCTTGTCAGCCCATACAAGCTGTCTGTCGGCAAAATCCCCTTCTCCCAGCCCTTCCTTCTCCTCACAATGTCTTCCTTTTAGGTCACTCAGGTTTTTTGGTTTGGGTTGGGTTGGGTTGGGTTGGTTTGGCTTTTATGTCCTCAACTTCTTTAGTTCAAAACCCACTGCTTGCTTTGAAGCTACCCAGCAGGGAGAGGGGATCTGACTGTCCAAAGCAAAATAACCACCCACTTCAATCTGTGGTTTAAACTCAGGACCATTTGATTTCTACCATAGTTGGGTGAAGAAATACCCTATATTAAAACTGAAGCAAACTCTAACAAGAAAGGAGAAAGAAAGACCACCATCTAGGGTACCCAACCCCATTTTCAAAATATTGCTTTATGGGCTTGCCATGGTAGGTGGTGCATACCTTTAATCACAGCACTCTAGAGACAGAGACAGGTGGATCTCTGTGAGTATCTGGCCAACCTGGTCTACGCAGTTCCAGGCCAGCAAGGGCTACATAATGAGACCCTGTTGCAAACATAAACAAATTAATAAAATGACATGTGTATGATGTATGTATATGTATAATATCAAGAGTCCTTCTCATCCATATTCTGTAGCTTCACAGCTTTTCTACTTAGAAACTCACCCAAAAAATTGACCCCAGCTCCTCTTGCAAACTCTTGTTTTAGGTCAGTGTTAACTAAAAAGGCCTTCTGTGACATTTATAGGAACCGGAGCAAATCAGTGAATCAGGAGGCCTGGTACAAGGACCCCCCAGGTTGCCACCAAGGTAGGTAAAATGTGAGAAAGTTGGAGGCAATGAATGCCTTGGAGAATTGGCTCTTGTCCTCTGTTGCCCAGATGCAGGGCTGCAAGCCTTAGATCTTGCCTTGAAGAGAAACTCATGAGTCCGCCCAGGCCGCCAGCCTACCGTCTGCTTGTGACAGCAGGTCATGAGGATCTCTCATCTTTTCTTCTTTCAACGAAGTTCAAAGCCCTACAGAGCACAAACAGGAGTTTCTGATACTCTTTCCAAATAAACAAGACAGCTTTCCAGACTAAAATAGTTCCGCTGCTGGAGTCTGCTCAGTTAGAAGGAGCCGGCATGTTTCTCAGCATCACCCAGGGAACTCAGAAGTGCCTTAGCCCCAGCTCTAGAGGCGTACGAACCAGAGGCCGTTGCGCTTTCAGAAGGCATTGGTGTGTTGAAATTTACTTCCATTTAGAGATTAGGAAAAAGGTTTTCAAAGTAGTTGCTGTCCCATTCCATTTTCAGAGCTTACTTTCAGCTAATCTAAATTAAGAGTTTTAATAGTAATGCCTGTAATGTGAACATTAGGGGGTTTTGATGTTCCTTTTCTAATTATGCAGAGGACCCAAGCACACATACCTGATATCATCATATATATAAGCTTTTGTCTCAGACTGTAGTAGAAAGCACTTAGCTTCCTGAAATAGTCAGTGTGTTTAGGATCAGTTTGGGGCCTTAAGAGAACGGATGACAGAAAATGCTTGTTTGTCTTGAACTAATGAATCTCTAGTGCAAGATAAGAGGAAGCTGGAACATCATGGCGTTTCCTCCAATATCATGTTTAATGCAAGAGTCGTTTGCTCAAAAATAGCATGCCCAGCAGGTTTCAAGAAATTGTGTCCTAGCAGCAGAAAAGCTTTTCACATCTGTGCCAGGCTCTGTGTGTGTGCGCGCGTGTGCATGTGTGTGTGTTTGTGTGCGCGCGTGTGCATGTGTGTTTGTGTGCGCGCATGTGTATATGTGTGAGTGCACGCGTGTGTGCATTCGTGTGTGTGCTCACGTGTGCGTGTGTGTGCGTGTATGTGTGCATTGCGTGCATGCGCGCGCTCGTGTGTGTGTGTGTGTGTGTGTGTAAGAAAGGGTGGAGCAGAACCTAGATGAGATCAAAATGCTGACTCATAACTCCCCTTGTATTTCAGACCTGTCCATGGAAAAGTCATACCAGTTTGGAAGCACCCTCCCAAAGGGGCCCCTGAGAGACCACCCCCCCCTAAACTTTCTGCAACCAAATCATCAAGTAAAAATTTGCCTTTGAATTGGTCCTCCTCTGACATGGATCTCCAGAAAAAGCAAAGTCATTTGGCCTCTGGCCTCTCAAGAGCCAAGAGTCAGGTCTTTAAAAGCCAAGACCCGGTGCTACCCCCTCGTCCCAAACCAGGACATCCTCTCTACAGGAAATACATGGTAAACTGGAATTTCAAAATATTGGTGCTTAAGGGATTACTCTAGCCAGGCCATAGTACTGCACGCCTTTAATCCCAGGACTCAGGAGTCAGAGGTGGGTGGATCTGTGTGAGGCCAGTGTGGTCCAAGGTTCAGGGCGCTTGTTCTTACAAAAGACCCCAGTTTGATTCCCAGCACCTAAATAGCAATTCACAACCGTCCATAACTCCAGTTCAAGACACACATGGTACACAGACATAAATGTGAGCAAAATACTCATACGGGTAAAACAAATAAATCCTTAAAAAAAAAAATCGAACAACAACAACAAAACCCTGGGTTTTCCAGACAGGCTGTCAGGATTGGGCGAAACACCAGAAAGGGAAAGCAGGCATATAGGGGTCAAAGCCACTGATGGCAGGATCCCCCATGGGAGAAGGTGATAGTGCCATGGTTCATCTGCTGCTATAGTTTGTACTTCACAGCTGCTTTGTCCACTAAATGAGGAGCATTTAAACGAAGTAGAAATTAAATTTTTATTAAGATCAATGGACTTTCTTACAGTTTTTTTTCCATTTTGTAAGCATAATTATCATGGCCCATTTAATAGCTACTAGTTAAAAGTTCTTATCAGTAATTGAGATAGTTGAGGATTAATTTTGCTCTCTTTGGGTTTTTTTTTTTCATCAGATGACTCTTGATTGTGTTTCCCACAAATGACAGAGTTGATTTGCTTTCTGTGTGGTCAGGTCAATCAGAAAAACATGAAAATTTACTTGTAAATGGGAGGAGGATTATGTGCATTTTAAAAATAATTGTATGGCAGTGTTGTGTTTAACAGTAGTTAACAATGTTATTCCTGCTCTATACTTCCATCAAGCCAGAAAATGTTTTACTTTAAGCTAATTCAGATTTCGAGAAAAGAATAGACAGATAAAAAGAAATAATATATTTACAGTCTTTTAAATAGATGAAACCCATTGCTTCTCTCTCTCAGTTAAGATGAAGTATAAACTAATGAAACTTTAACTACCCAAACCCAAGGGATAGTCTTTGGGATAAACTACTTAATAAATAAAGTAAAATAGTAATTGGTATGTATTGAGAACTAATTGTTTGCTAGGTACTATTCAAAACTAATCTTGTAGATTAGAGACTATTATTATCATCCCCCTTATACAAATAAGAGAAAGAAGACCAAGATAGAGATTTAAACCAGCTAGCGGGAAAACCAGGATTTGAACACAAAACAATTGACATCTACCATTTTACCATATCATAAACAGTGTTAATTAGTGGTAAGACCTCTATTTGCTTTGGTCTTTCTATACCAAGATTGTTTACTTAGAGGGGACCAGGTTTCACGTGGGGTTCTTTACATAGCTGCATAATGTCAAAACATTTAAGGAATTCAAAGAAATCAATACACCAAAATGGTGGTCTATTTAAGTGATGTGTCTCCTTATAAAATACACCCTTAAATCCACTTCCTGTCCCCCATGGCTACACTATCATTAAATTACAACAGGATTCTGTGTGCCTTGGGAGCCCTGGATGCTGTGGCGCTGTGGGGGAGGTGGCGCCTACTCAAGCCAGCTTTACATAAGCACCTCCTTGTACTCTGTGTTTGCTCTCGGGTGACCCAGAGAGAACTTGAGGCCACGTTCATCCCTTGTGATCTTGTGGGCTTAACTCCACCCTCTCAGAACTTCAGTTTCCAGGAGAAATGATGGCCTCACTGGATCCAGGGCCTGAAGCCTGCTCACCCTCTGAAGAAGCTGCCCGTTAGGTGCGCTTGCCAAGTCCTAAGTGATCAGCAGCAGGTGAGGGTTTGGGATAGCGAATAATTCTCTCGTGGTTTACATTTAAGCTCTCTGTGCCTCATGGAATTGCCAATGAAGACATTGTCT
This sequence comes from Bramus lutescens, assembly GCA_001685075.1. NCBI lineage: Eukaryota > Metazoa > Chordata > Mammalia > Rodentia > Cricetidae > Bramus > Bramus lutescens. The sequence goes on from LOEQ01001805.1 coordinate 277,639, forward strand.
CCCAGAACCCCACGGACCTCTCTTGTAAGGTAAAGTCAAGCTCTTTCTCTACTGGCTGATCTTTTTTTAATTAAAAAAAAAATCCATGCCCTCTGTTCCTGCTATTACGCGTTATTAAATGCTTTAGGCTCCAAAGATTAAAATGTGAGAAAGAAATAATGTTTTGTTAAATAATAATTGCTTCAGAGAGTGGCGTTTTGTCTTACAGCGCGGGGACGTGCTTGTGATCCTGAAGCAGGCAGAAAATAATTACTTGGAATGCCAACGGGGAGAAGGCACGGGCAGAGTTCACCCATCCCAGATGAGAATTGTCACCCCCCTTGAGGAGCATCCAAGAAGCAGACCTGACGTACGTGAGGCATCACTATTGTGCAACGTTTGTGTCGTACATGGCGGCACCGTCGTAGAGCTATTAATTAGATCCCTTTCCTCCCCAGGTTTCTTTCGTTAGCAGCATTATTTTAACCAGGGTGGAAATAACAGTAGCAGTTTGCTCCAATTTTGGAGTAAATGACCCTGATGACATTGGCACAGACTGTCGGGTGTTCTGCCCTCTTTGTGTTGTGGGAGCTTGGACACTCGTGGATTTTTCACCCGAGAAAGTGGCTCGCCCTTTTAAGTAACTTACCAAACCAGACGTTGTTCTCAGCCAGAATGACTCAGTTATTTTTTAAAAGGAATCCACTAAATGCTAAATCTGACATAAAAGAGTCCTTTAAAATGCAGACTTTTAATAGGATGTGGAGGGTGTAATCCAGGACACGGGAGGTGGAAGCGGAGGGGTCAGAAGTCCAAGATCATCCTCTATTGCACAGATCGAGGCCAGCCTTAGTAACAAGAACCTGTCTGGGGAGGGGACGCTTAGTGTGAACCTACAAACCTTGTTTCTCTGAAATTCATTAAATAATGAAATATAATCCAACATCTCAAGTCACAATTAGAGACTAACAAATGTGTGGAGCCCTGACTGGAGAAGAGGATTTGTTTAGCGGAGCAGGTGACTGAGCTCAGGGTCTGGGAGACGCTAGCAGCTGTCCTGATTCTGAGCTCCACCCACCGACGCTGGCTGCAGTTTTAGGAGAGTTTAACTTACCAGTTAAGTTTTCACTGTTTGTGACTCAAGGTAACATGTGAAAAATACACCGGTCGTTCAACTCAAGTAAAGAACTTGGTTTGTTCTTCATCCTAGATTTCATCAACTAGTCTAAGTCCTTCTTCTTGGAAGGCAGTTTATCTTTCCAGGTTTTCCTAAGAAACTAAAATTTCTCATTTTAGGGAGAAGATATGTCTTCAGCTAGTCCAGCTGGCATGTGAAAAATCTAACTAGTTCACACAGGAAAAACTCTGTTACCCAGTTTTCTCTGTTTGGGTCCAGTATCAGCCATCTGTCATCGCAGCCCTTCCTCTCTCAGAGAGTGCCACTGGTGATGGCAGGAGTCACGTTGCCAAAATTCTATCCTTTTATATCTATTTTTAAAGCTTAAAAACTAAAAGTTGTAACAGTCCAAAGTTTTCCCACTTGAGGATTGCCTTTTGGTCTCTGTCCTCCGGGGGCCATTGTATTATCTCTGTTGGTGAAAATGAATAATTAATTAATAATATTAAATCGATAGAGCATGGGCGGCTCCCTGGCACAGCACTTAACTAAGCATGCGCCGGTGCCTGTCCCAGCACCACCTTAAGTGGTGGAAAATGCTCCAAAATGTGTTATACTTTCCCCTAACTTGGTAAACAGAGATATTAAGTTTATCAGTTAAGGTTGAATCCGAAGGATTGGTCACAAAGAAAGTGACGGATTACCACCATGTGTGTAGGTGGCTTCAGTTTCCCTGCTCCACCCTGGGTGGCCACAGAGTGTGCTGAAGGTTTTGGTTGTTGCTTTGGTTTTTATATGTGAAGTGAGTGTGGTAATGACCAACAGAATTGGTTTTGGAATTGACATGTTGTATAGAAACTCAGAAAAGGTACAGCCATAAGGACAGAAAGTGGGTTAGCATTTGCTTAGGGCTGAGGATAGGATGGACGAGTAGCTGCCATGGGGTAGGTGCTGATCCCTACCAGGCAAGAAGAAGACCACGACCACAATTTTTAAGCCAAATTTGAAGCAAACTTTATTAAATACTGGCCAGATCCTCCCTGGATTCTCAGATAATGACTGTGAATTATTTTAGTCAGAGATTCATTAAGTCAAAACCCACAAGGGACATGCTTCCCGACTTTGTCCAATCGGGGATAAGCATACGTACATCCTGGCTTACTTCCTGCCTATGTCCCTCTCACTTATTTGTGATCAAGTACATCCTGTACGGTTGGGACAACCAAGCTTGTTTGCAGAAGCAAAACCCTGTGGCTTAGTATCTTATATAAACAACAACTCCCATCATCCCAGGAAATTATCTGTCCTAGAGTAAGTAGGGCTTATAAGGTTAGAAGCATTTTTGTTTTAAAGACCTCTGAAGCACACTAATTAAAACTTAAAACATAGCTTTAGCCCTCACATAGGTTCTGTGGGGAATAAAAATGATCTAAACATAGACTTCAATAGTAGTTGCACAGTCCTATGAATGTTCTAAAACCACACACATTCTAAATGGATAAATTTTATTTTGTGTGAATTGTATCTTGGACATTTAACAAGTTAAGTGAGCCAATGTTAATGAACAGAAGGTATTTACCACAGTGATTGGCGCACCATAAATGAGCAATGGTATTAGCTATTCTTGTTGTTATATCATTTCTTTAGCGATGATGTAGAAAGGTCTTTGAACTCCCTTAGATTCACCTACCTTACGTGCACCCTGGTCGCAGCATCTGGGCTGTACTGCTCCCTTGTGGCCAACCCTGGCTAGCCTATTCCACCTGATGAGTATCATTGCTCATCCCCAAGGGCTTGAAAAGGGAAACTAACTGGAGGCTCAAATTATCTTTTCAGCTCTTCTCACTTGGGTGTGTTTAGACCTTTGCTCCATTTGGAGGTTCATGTTCATGTTATATTTAAGATAGATCTCTGACTTCACTTTTTCCAAGTCAGTAGCCATCCAATCTAATACTGTTTATTGAATAGCCATTCTTTTTCCTGCAGATGTAAATTGGGAACAAATACAAATCACTCACACGCACACACACACACACGGGCACATGCACATGCCAGGCAGTAGTGGCACACACCTTTAATCCCAGCATTTGGGGGGCAGAGGCTGGTGGATCTCCGTGAGTTCGAGGCAGCCTGGTCTACAGAGTGAGTTCCAAGACAGTCAGAGCTACATGAGGAAACCCTCTCTCAAGGGGAAGGTAGTGGAGGGGGAGAAGAAGAATATGGTTTGCCTCTGTGGTGCATTTTGGTTAAAAGTGCAGGTGGATTCAGGAAAGATCTGACTGAAGTTGCTATGAGGTGGGAAGAGTGAGCTGTTGTTCCTTAGAGTGTACTGTGATCAAGCCAGCACACCGGAGTGACAAAGAGGAACTGTCCCTAAGAGGTCAAGAGTCACTGAAAAACAAAGAGAAAAAAAAAGCACAAAAGTCTCTACCTTCGTTCAGTTCATACGTTTTCTAATGTTGAGGAATTTTAAGTAACATCTCCCAAGGGTTGAGGGTGCAATATTTCTTGCCCATGAATAAGGCCCTGGGCTCAATCCCCAGCACCACCAAAGAAGGTAAACAACATCCTTTAATGGATTTGATGATGGGAATGATAATGATGTCGTTGATAAGCCTCTCTTCATAAAAAGATGCGAAGAAGCCAGGTGTGGTGACCCTCACCTTTAATTCCAGCACTCAGGATATTGAGGCAGGAGCATCATGAATTTGAAACTGTCGTAGTCTCCATAGTGAGTCCAGGTCTAGTAGGGATGCAGAGGCAAGAGGATCTCTAAGAGTTTGAGGCCCCCCTGGTCTACAAAGCAGCTCCAAAAGCAGAAAGAGGAGAAGGAAAAAGAACAAGAAGCAAAATAAAACCAAGCAACTGCTTGTCAGTCAAGAAGTTCCCTCTTCAACCTCACCCTCTCCTCCAGCTAATCCAATCCCTTGTTTACCTAGCTAAAGAATACTAAATTCTCTTTGCTAATTTGCTCAGAATTGCTGTTGAATAAGCCATTCAGATTAAATAGAAAGGCCAAGCATCGTAGATAACGTTGCTTTCAAACTAGAGAATGTATTCAGCTAAGTGGTAATAAATGAAGTGGTTTTACTCTTGTGAATTATACTTTTGTGGAAAGTCATTAGCTCCTTTCACTGCAAAAAAGCAAGAACATAACTACAGAACTTCATTCTCTTCCAGCAGAATGGGCTTGACTTTGAAAGCTTTGTCCTTACAATTTAGATTGGTCAGCTGAAGGGGGAGAGTAGCATTGGGAGGCAAATAATAGGATGAGTGTTATGGTACTTTGTTTTGTTTCCTTTAAAGTTTTTAAAGTTAAACAGTTCTGTTTTGTTTTTCTTTCTTTAAAATCAAAACGCTTAGGGGTTTAGAGAGATGAGTCAGTGGTTAAGAGACCCTGCTGCTGCTCTTGTAGAGGACACAGGTTCACTTCTGAGTTTGTCCAGTTTCAGGGGATCCAACGCCATCTTCTGGTCTCTGTGGATTCCACACACTTGTATTGTGTACAGACATACATGCAGGCATAACACCCACATGCATAAATAAGTAAATCCTTGAAAAGAAATGCTTAGTGATCGGCAGATTATTTCTGCCCCCTCCCTGGCAAGGACACATTCTTTTTCGGGGTGACAATGATTGTCTTGCCTACCTCACCTGTGTGGTTTACAGCTGGTGCTCATAGAGCAGTCCCCTTAGGAAGACTCCCACAAGAAAACAATGGGCTCAGAGTGAGTAATGAAACCGGTTCTATCCTGCACACTCGCTCACTGCCCTGTTCCCCTCCCCGCCAGGATTCAGGCTACACTCAAAATCTCGTCGACAGCGGTGCATCATATGCTGTGGCTTTGCATGACTTCCCAGCAGGTAAGGACATAAATAATGAGTTGGTGGAGCCTCTCAAAGCCTTCCTTCCTCGTTGCCTGAGCCTATAAAACCCGACCCTGCAGATATCATCTTATCCATCAACTTTGCCTCAGGAAGGGTCCGTGCACCCAATTGTGCCGGAAAGCTCAGCTGGAAAGCTGTCCTTTGAAAGGGATGGAAGATCACCCATACAAATGAAAAATAGCCATTGCTTACCAGTTATAAATTTTAACTCTGTGATGAAGTTAGTTCTAATTTAACAAAATAAAGAGGATGTTTTAGAAAGATTTTTTAATATGTCTCACCCACCACTTACCTGTGAGATCAAAGTATTAGATTTTTTAATCATTTTAAGTTGTCCTTCATAGCCAAGGCTACAATTTTTTTAAGCTATTTGCAACTTATTTATATGTACTTGGCAGGCTGATTTTTATTTTAGTATAGATAAATTTTCTTCTAAAGAGCTGTAGTACTCCCTTATTTGAAGTTGGAATAGCTTTTAAGGCTGACTGGTCAGTGTCTCACACCGTATCTTTAAAGGCCATTCAGTGTTGAATGTGTCTTCAGCAAGAGACTTACATTGGCACAGTGGGAAATGGCCATGACAATGGTGATCTTAAAAATGGTTTCCCTTAGTAGATATATCTAATCTTGTCTTAGAAAAGAGAACTTCTAATATCAAATTTTTAAGTAAAATTATGAGAAATTAATTTGGTCAGTGTAAGCCAGTCTGTCTCAGAGTCAGTGGAATATAGTGCCTCTGTGGGCAGAACTAAATGCCCTTTGTTCTGCTTATGGTCACATGTGCAGCTGGGGAAACTCCTCATGTGTCCCAATTCTGTGTTACAGAGCAAGCTGATGATCTGAGCCTCACATCTGGAGAGATTGTTTATCTTCTCGAAAAGATCGATGCAGAATGGTACAGAGGGAAATGCAGAAACCGGACTGGCGTTTTTCCCGCCAATCACGTCAGAGTCATTGTAAGTGGGTTTTTTTTTAAAGATTTATTTATTTATTATGTATACAGTATTCTCAGTGCTCTG
>LOEQ01001805.1:389884-400227 GCA_001685075.1 Bramus lutescens
AAGACAGTTTCTTTATTAACCAATGAAAGTAACACATAGACAGATGACCCTCCTACATCAAATGAGATCTTTATTCAATGCATAGTGACTTCATTACTGTGACATTTTTACTCATAAACTATATTGAGTCTCAAAGCTATGAGAATTTAAAATAATTTTACCTCTCATGAGACTGATGTTTGTTTTTTCCTACAAAAGCTACTTCTCACATAAAGTAATATATGTATTAAGTCCTATAATACAGTTTTTATGTTCTTTGAGCTTTAGTTCCTTAAATAATATCTCAGAACTTGTAAAATATATCACATTAAAGCACAAATCATTTTTAAAAGTTCTGATTTAGTGTTAATTTAAAAAATTAGACAAAACTATAATAATATAGTTATATATTATTATATAATATATAATATATATAATCAATCTCAACTGCCATGTCAGGATATAATTTTTAAAAAAAGCAGACACTAATTTAAAGTAGTTCATTAGTCTTTAAAATGGTGAAGAGCATGGGCGTGGTGGTAGCCCCAGCATTCAGGAGACAGAGAGAGCGGCAGAGAGAGAGAGGCAGAGAGAGAGGCAGAGAGAGAGGCAGAGAGGCAGAGAGAGAGGCAGAGGCAGAGGGACAGAATGGTCACTCCAGGTCCAAGGCCAAGATCAACTGGTTCTTCATAGTAACATTCCAGGCTAGCTGGGGCTACAGAAGCTAAACCCTGACACAGTAACAAAAACATAAGGCAACAAAAGAAGAAAAAATTCATTAGTAAAGATTATATAAAGCTATTTAGGAAATGATTATTAATATCATCCTCAACTTTATTAATTACTATGAAATTAATATTCAAAGGGACATTTTACAATTTCTTCACCAGTTGTATCTAGACTACCGTTTAATGGAGTGGAAAAAGAAAAGTGATTTTTGAAATTATTAAGCACGCGTTGCTTTCATGTCTCTAAGTTTCTCTTCTCCTACAATCTTCATATATAGCTAAGCTTCCCTCTGAAGTTTGTTAGAAGTTGTATATGAATTTATATCATTTCTATATTATTCCCACACTGTTGTCTTTATTTTAGATAGCTCAGGCTGGCGTTGAAGTCAGTGTAGCTGAGGAAGACCTTGAACTTCTGATTTTCCTGACTTAATTTCACAGGTGCCACCACTCCCAGCTTTATCCTATTCTTTAGTAGTTCTGTAGGAGGCAATTGAAATCAAAGTCATAAGCTGTAGTTTAATATTTACTTGAAAATTATGAAACTGACATAAAGCAATTATAACTTACTTAAGTCATTGCCTGTCTTAGTGCTCTATAGTTGTGAAGAGATACTATGACCGCAACAACTCTTATAAAGGAAAGCATTTAGTTGCGGCTTGCTTACATTTTTGGAGGATCAGTCTATTATTGTGATGGGAAGCCATGGAGGTGTGCAGGCAGACAAGGTGCCGGAGAGTTTTATAGGATCTTCAGGTAGGAAGAGAGAGAGCCACTGGGCCTGGGTTGTGCTTCCCAAACCCAAGGCCAACCCCAAGCTACACTCTTCCTCCAACAAAGCCACACCTAACCACTCTCAAGTAGTGCCCCTTCCTGATGACTAAACATTCAAATATACGAACCTACGGTAGCCATTATTATTCATTCTGTAATATGAGCTCTAAGTCCCTGAGCCATTGGTGGTGTGTGACAGCAGAGAATCATGAATGTTAATAGTGGCTCAGCATATCCTTTAATTATGTAGCTGAATCCTGTAATTGAGTTTGGAAATGTAGCTGGGTTGTTTGACTTGTCTGTATAGTCATATTTGCCTTTCAGGAGTTAGTGGTAAAAACTTTTGCTTTACTTAAAAATGTGTGCTAGGAAAAGAGTGGTTTTAATGAATATAACAGTTAAAATGAATCAGTGACATAGTTTATTATTGTACAAGGTCTTAGACTTTTCTTTTATTCTTAAGTTTAGGAATTAGATTGGGGCCTGGAGAGATGGCCCAGTGGTTAAGAGCACTGGCTATTCTTCCAGAGGACTCTAGATTCTCAGCACCCACATTTCAGATCACAACTGTCTGTAGCTTAAATTCCAGGGCTTTGGAACTCTTTTGTCTACAAGAAGAGATACCAGGCACAAATGCAGACAAAACACCCACCCAAATTAAAAGAAGAAAAATATTTATTTGGCTTCATTTCCAGCGTTGAAATGATCTTTTATGTTGATCATATAAGTCTGGAATTTGGGCTGAGGGATATATAGATAGTAGTAAAACATTTGCCTAGCATGTTTTGAGGCCCTGAGTTTGATCTCTAGCACCACAGAAAACAGAAGGAAAAAAACACCCTGTAATTGTTTTTATGGGTTCATATGTAGAAAAGAATGTTTTTTTTTTATTTTTAGTTGTAGAAGACTAGAAGACAATGCTTGGTGTCATGTTGAAAACTCTGTTAGTAGATATCCATAACTCAAATGCCCTTTCCTTGAAGTTGATTTATTTCTATGGTAGATTTACTCAATGAAGTCACACCTATTCAAATTTTGGGGCAAGACTGTTCTTACAGGTTAGGGTATGAATTTAAATGTTCTGGTAAGTAATTTAAGAAGAATAAACTATGAAAAAGATTTTAAAGTAGAATGTTTATATTTTGTTTTTTGACTAATTTTTATGTTTTAGTAATTTGATACTACTTCCCTTCATGAAACAATTAAATATTTTCATTCAGTATGCCAGTCATGGTAGTAGTGGGTACAACGAATAAATTATTGAACAAGGTAAATTTGGATCTTGCCTTTATGGAGCTTATAGTATAAATTATTTTAACTTCTAGTAAACTCATTTCTTCCACCTATGTCTTTTAGTCTTTGATTTGTTTTCTTCTTCTCCCCTCCTCTTTTTTTTGTGTGTGTTGGTATAGTATACTTGAAGCGAGTGCTATAAAACTGAGCTGTTTTCTAAGCCCACAAATGTGTTTTCTAATATTTCATAAATATACCTAGTTATTATTCCTGTCTTTAGAGTTCCTAAGAAAATAGATTATGTTTTTGTGATTTTTTAGTCTGTGGACCACACTTAGCACTGAGAAGATGGTGCTGTTTCTCATATATCTTTCATTCGGAATTCCTTTTCTTCTTTAGCTAAACTGTCGTGATGGATACTCTCGTGCCAGTATGTGAGCGCAATTCTGTAGGTATTTGGTTTCTGATTCTTTTTTTACCTCATTTGGAAAGATGTTGGTTGGGGGATAGTCCATATGGTAGGATTTGTAGTGCATTTTTCTACTTTTAAACTTTCTGCTTTTTTTGCTACATTTCATACAGTGATTTGTTTAGACAGCTCTATGTTAACTTTGGGTCATTAAATTGAATTTGGCATTTGGAAACATGGTGTCAATACTGATTATTTAGTAGTCTTTTCTATTTTGTATACTTTTGGTCCTACAATATTAGTTTGGGCACTTAATCTTTTTTTTCATGTACGTTTAAAATACTGCTTTTTCCTATTCTACCTTTTTGAGTCTTCGTTTCTTTCCAATAACTATATAGTTCAATTTACCAAAATTGAAAATCTGACCATTTCGATGATTTTTTTCACATTTTTTTAGTTTTTCATTAATTTCTGAGTAAAGGCTTAGTTTTGTTGTTATCCACTCCCCCAACTTTTTCCTCCTGAGACAGGGTCTCACTTTGTAGCCTTGTCTGGCTTGGACTTGCTATGTTGATCAGGTTGATTTTGAACTCAGATTCACCTGCTTCTGCCTCTGGAGTGCTGATATTGAAGGCACGTGCCACCACACCTGGCATAGGCCAAGTTCCTTAATATAACATATAAATGGTTTTGTGCATCAAGTGAAATGATACTGAATTTTGGTTGCCCCCTCCAAAGAAAAGATTACAGTAAATATAACACCCCCATCCCCTCATTTAAAAAATAAAGGATAGCTAGTAAGACACTTGACTAAACATGTTTAAGGCCCTAGGTTTAATATCGAGTACTAGAAACAAAATAAAACAAAACACTATTAAAAAAACAGCCAAATGCAAGTCCAACCTGGATTAAATAACGACATTCTATCTAGGAAAAAAAGTAGAAAATTAGTGTTAGATAGCAGTGAGGAGCAGAACACAGTCGCTTTTTTCGACTTAATTATTTTTTGTTTTCAGTGGGAGATTATTTTTATTTATTTTTTTGTGAAGATAGGATTTGAACCAAGATCTTGAACATGCTTTACCACAGAGATACGCTCCCAGTCATAAGTTTATTCTGTCAGTTGTACATATTTATGAGGGATCATACAATGTTTCATTATGTGTGTGGAGTGTAATGCTTACTTAACTTAGGTGGCTTGTATGTTTTGTTTTGCATTCTTGCATACTTTTGAACAAATCTGAGATGTGGAAGAGGGAGGGAATTGTGTAAATAAGTGTGGCATTTGAGAAGAAGATAATCCGCTTTTACTTCCAGGAGCATGCAGTTAATCCTTGGCTGTGTTCTATCACATGGTAAAGGGAAGTCAGTAACACTAGTGAATGCTGCCACCTGTGTTAAGAAAAGCAGCCTGACAACTTGATACAGCTCGAACCTGTGCTGCTTCACAGAAAACGGTGGCATTCTCTACTGAGAGCCTTTCTTGTCTTTTGTCTGTTCTGATTTTTCAAATCCTATATCAAATAAAAGTTAAAGTATTAAAAATTAAAATAGGTGAGTTTTGAGACTATGAATTGTCTTAATGTTGTATCACGATATAACACTGTATATTTTGACTTTTGCGTTCACTTTCTTATGTGTCAAGTGATGCATATTAATTTATATTTATTTAGAGTATCAGTCAATTTTCTTGTATTCTGATAATCAAGAAAAATGGAACGATTGATTCTTTGGTATTAATTCTTTATTATTTAGAAATTAAAAAGAGGTAGAAAAATTGGGAATACTTTAAGTTTTGGCAAGTTATTGGAAGTTTTATCTTTCCTTCCTTCCTTTTTACTTTTCTTCAGTTTTTTTTTTTTCAAGACATGTTTGTGTAACCCTGTCTATCCTGGAACTCACTTCATAGACCAGGCTGGCCTCGAACTCACAGAGTTCAGCCTGCCTCTGCCTCTGAAGTTCTGGGGTTAAAGTCTTGTGCCACCACCGCCTGGCCTTACATGTTTATTTCAATTGTGAATTTTTTTTAGTACTTTGAGGATGTCTTGATTATTAAATAATGCTCAAGCTTGAGATGTCTTTTCTTTGAAGTCAGTTCCAGTGGAATGGCTCGATCTGTGTTCTTGTTGACCATTGGTGTCTCTGGAAACTTACCTTCTGACTCACTTTGGGTTAGTTTTCCTTCTTTTAAGCTTTGTTTATACAAAGCCTGGACGTTTTCTTGTCCCTGAGACTTCAGCCTAACATTCTGCTTACTTGGCAAAACAGCAGTACGCTATTTCTCTGTAGAGCCTTTAAATGTGTTTTTCCTCCCTGTACCTCAATTCATCTCCTCTCAAATACCAAAATATACTATAAATACTAATAAACAAATATGTCACAATATTTATAATCAAGAACTTGGATTTGTGTCATTTTTGTATCTTTTTAGTTTCTTTTTCTTAGTCATATTTTGGATGTTATTTCCTTAAATATATAAACACTTTCATATTTTATTTAATTTTTTTTCTCTTCATCTTATTTGTTTTATACATGTAAGTATATTGCCAGCATATATTGTATGTGCACCATGTGCATGCCTGGTGCCTGTGAAGTTCAGAAGAGGGATGTCAGATCACCTGAAACTGGTAAAGATGGTTGTGAACCACCTTGTGAGTGCTGGGAAATGTGGTCATGACAACTGAGCCATCTCTCCGGCCCCCCATTTTTATACTTAGTATCTGATCATTTTCATGTTCCTTGGGTGTATGGATCAGTTTCTGAAAGGCTTTATCGGCCCATTCTTGGGAGCTTTTGTCTTCATTATTTTGTGATTTATTTATTTGAGACAGAGACTCACTGTATAACCCAGGCAGTTCTGGAACACACTCTTTGCAATCTTTCTGCTTCATCCTCCACAGTGATAGCATTATAGGCATTGGCTGTAATACTTGGCTCCTGCTCTATGAAATTAAAAAAAACTTACGAGTTTATAGGCTCAGAGTAATGGTTCTCAACCTTCCTAATGCTGCGACCATTTAATACAGTCATGTTGTGGTGACCCCAACCATAAAATATTTTCACTGCTACTTCATAATTTTGCTGCTGTTATGAGTTGTAATGTGAACATCTGCTATGTAGGATATCTGCGATGCGACCTCTTTGTAAGGTCATTCGACTCTGAAAGAAGTCTGAGAACCACTGCTTAGAGGGTAGCTCCACTGTGCTTATGGTTCCCAGTTCAATCACTAGTAGAAAACGAAGCAAGAACTTCTGGTTTCAATTTATGAATATGGTTTGAGGTGTGGATTTAAAGTGGGTTCTTCCTGTCTGGATTGGTGTTTGCTCTGCTGTGCTCCACTGTTTTACCACCTCGAGCGGAAGTTTCGGTTTGAGTGTTTCTAGACTGCGCAGGTGGGTTCTGTCTCCAAGCTGGCCTAAGAGCAAACACACCAAATGCTTCTCATGCCGGATCTGTGGGTTCTTTCTCTTCGGTTGACCCACTGAGTTTGCCCGTCGGATGACTTTCCTTGCTCTGGCCCCTAGCTTTGTCTCCTTTCTCATCACCCTACTTCTACGTCAATGGGGACCGGTAGCTGCACCAGAGTGGGTGCTGTTGTTAGTGCTCTCCAAAATCTCACTGTCATTTTCTTCCTTTAGTTCAACCATGTCTGAAATTTAGCATTTTAGGATTATGAACTATGAATGTGTACCATGTTGTCAGGGATGGGTCTGATATCTTGCCCTAGTTCTTTGTATTTGATTCTTTCCTTCATTTTGTTATAGTTTTTGTTCGGATGTCCTCTTATTAAAGAATATTTTGCTATCAAAAGCACTTCCCTTCACGTCACTCTGTCTCTTGTGTCCTACTATATTTTTCTTCGGGATTCCACCAGGTATTTTATGTGTCGTGTCTTCTACATTAGAGTACAAACTCCTTGAGAATAGGGACTTTCTTTTTTGTTTATTATTTTGTTGTACACTCTTAGAGTAGTATCTGACCATACTATGTGTCCAATAAGTACATGTTGGATGAATAAGTGTGCTAAGTGCTCTGAATATTCAGTCTTATCTCCTCTCACCTATAGTTTAGCAAACCCCCCCAATAGTGCTGGAACTTAAACCCAGGGCGTCGGTGCGCCTCAGGAGTGCTTTACTAGAACACTGTGCTCCTAGCCGTATGTTATTTATTCCTTCATAGTAACTCTTGGAAAGTAGTGGTGTGTGTGAATGTGTTCCAAGACAGGGTCTCACTGTGGATGGTCTAGACTTGGAAAGTAGTGTGTGTGTGAATGTGTTTTAAGACGGTCTCACTGTGGGTGGTCTAGAACTTGCTCTGTAGATCAGGCTGGCCTTGAACTCACCTACTTCTGGTGTGATTAAAGTTATGTGTCACCACATGAAAGTAATGATTTTCTCTACCTTCCACATACTGGGGTTACAGGCACGTGCCATTACATACAAGCTTGACCATTGTTTCCTTTTTAAAGGCAAGGAATTAGGTTTAAAGGCATTGACTCACTTAGCATCATAGAAATTCCGCTCTGGCAACCTAACTCCACTCTTATGTAATTAGATTTTTTAATACTTCCTATTCTGCATTTGGAATTTTCCATGTTGTTGCTTATTAGTAGTTTTTTTCTTTTTGTTGAGTAGCATTCTGTTTGATGACTTTACTACAATTTGAGTATCTACTTACCAGGTAGTTTCTATTGACGATTGTAGGTAAAGCTGCATTTAGACCTTTGTGTACATGTTTTCATTTCTCATGGGTAAATGTCTCTGGGAATACTTTCTAGCTTATGTGTCAAGTGTATGTTTAACTCTCTAAGAAACTGTCATACTTTTCCAGGATGGCTGTGGCGTGTTGCATTCCTACCAATAATGTCTGAGAGTTGTAGTCGTTATTGATTCTTGCCTGCAGTTGGTATTGTCAGCACTTTTAATTTAAGTCATTCTAGTAAGTTTGTGGAGGTGTTTCAATGTCTTCCTTTTCTGCCTGTCTCTGTCTTTCTGTGCTTATGATGGAAGTAGTGCCTTACACATACTAGGTAAGCACCATATCCTCCCTTCCTCCCTCCCTTCCTCCCTCCNCCTCCCTCCCCACTTCCTCCCTCCCCACTTCCTCCTTCCTTCCTTGAAAGTATATTCATTTAATATACTGCAAAGAGAACAATGGTTCTTTGTGTGTGTGTGTGTACATGTGTGCATGTGTGTGTGTCAACATCCATATGAATGTGAGTACGTATAAAGGCCAAAAGACAACCTTGGGCATTGTTACTCAGGTGCTATCTACCTTGTTTTGAGACAAGGTCTCTCAATGGCCTGTAGCTCATGAATTATGCTAGACTTGTAATGGAGCTGAGTATGATCTTGAACTTCTTATCTGTCTGCCTGTATTCCCCACCCATCTCTTGTTCTCACTGGCTTTCTTTCTCAAGATCTCACATTTCCAAGTTTAACCTTGAACTTGCAGTGGAGCAGAGGATAACCTCAAACTTCTTATCCTCTTGCTTGTACCTCTAAGATTGCAGGTGACTATCATCACACATGGTTTGTTGCTGGTGATCAAACATACAGCTTAGTACATCTAGGCAAACAATCTACTAAGTTTTGCTGCTTTGTCTCCTCAAATGGCTTTGGCTTTAAAATTGTTCCAGGTAGGATTAGACATAGGGTTTGACCTTGCATGTTTGAGAGAATCGTAACCATAATCTGTGATGCTGATTTGGGTTTGACATTGTGGTTAATATTTAACAAGATGTATGAACTTGTTCTTTGGGAGATTTTTGTCCCATCTTGTGACTTAAGATGCATACTTATCTAAGTACACTGTAGGCATTCACACAAGTTCTTTTTTTTTAATTTTTAAAATTTATTTTACATCCTGACCGCAGTTTCTCCTCCCTCTTTCTCTTCCATTTCCTCTCTTATATCCACTCCTCCTCTGTTTCTATTCAGAAAGGTGCAGGCTTCCCATGGTTATCAACAAAGCATGGCAAATCAAGTTGGTAAGACTAAACACCTCCCCTTGGATTAAGGCTGGACAAGGCAATCCACTGTGAGGAATAGGTTCCCAAGAGCCAGCCAAAGTGTTAAGACAGTCCCTGCTTCCTTTGTTAGGAGTCCCACAAGTAGACTAAGCTACATAACTGTCACATATATGTACAGGGCCTGCGTCAGTCCCATGCAGGTTCCTTGTTTGTTGGTTCAGACTCTGTAAATTCTTGTGAGCCAGGTTAGTTGTTTCTGTGAATTTTCTTATGATGTCCTGGACTGAAAGACAGTTTTGCCTGAGGAAAGTCAAATTTTGATTAATGAATATGGCTTCAGTTGGCTTCTCTGCCCTCTGCCCCCACAGGGTGTATTGTTAGTTGATTGGTGCATCCTATTATTATTATTATTATTCTTTGCTTTAGACTAAGGTGGAAATTTCCACAAAGATTTTCTTTCTTCTTATCTTCCCTAGGGCACGGAGAAGTAGTCCGTCCCTTGGGCTGACTCTTCGTTTCCTTGAAATTTATATTTTATTCTTTTGGAACTGGAAAGTTTTTGGCCTTCTAGCCTATAAAATCCCCCTTTTCATGTTTCAGAAGATGAGTGGGTAGGTCTCAATTTTGCTTACCTAATATTTTTGCTCCCTTCAGTGGAATGAAAAAAACTACAACATGACTGGTGATTTTCACCAACTGGCTTGGAAAAGTTGCTTTACCAGCCTATCGTTCTTTATTTTTACTGCTTACTAATTTTGCCAGATCTGTCCATATTTTATTTCAGACCATGTTTTAACATCTTTCCATAGTTAATGAGGCAGGGGGTGGAGTGGTTGTGTCTTATTATTAGCTAATTTTGTACAGGATTTTAAAATTTATTTTCGTGCAAATTGTGTTTGACAGTTAAAAAAATTTAGACAGACTTGGGTGTTGTGCCTGTAACTACTTGGAGTAAATGTAAAGTAGTAGAATACCTGTCTTTTTTTGAGACAATGCCTCATTATGTAGCTCTTGACTGTCCTATGTAGACCAGGCTGGCCTTGAACTCATGGAGGTTAGCTTTCCTCTGCCTTCCAAGTGCTGGGATTAAAAGTGTGTGCCACCACGCCTAACTGAAATATTTCCTTTTATTACTTTAAAATATTAATTTTTAATTATTTTTTAAGATTTATTTATTATGTATGCAGTGTTCTAGTGCCTGCAGGCCAGAAGAAGGCACCAGACCCCATTACAGATGGTTGTGAGCCA
>LOEQ01001805.1:401519-417884 GCA_001685075.1 Bramus lutescens
GGGGAGCAGAGAAAAATGTAGAGCTCAATAAAAATCAATAAAAAAATCTAAAAAGAAATCCATGAATTTATGTTTTATCTGTGTGTTGCTTAGTTTTTGTCAGCTTAACACAAACCTAGGCATACCTGGGAAGAGGTAATCTCAATAGAGGAAATTGACTCCTTCAGATTGGCCATTTGTCATGTTTATGGGACATTTTCTTGATTGCTAATTGATGTAGGAGATCTGGCCCACTATGGATGATGCCATCCCTGGGCAGGTGGGTCTGGGCTGTATAAGAGAGGTAGTTGAACCAGGTAGAGGAAGCAAGCCAGTAAGCAAGGTTCCTCCATGATCTTTGCTTCCATTCCTGCCTCTGTGTTCCTGCACTGAAGTTCCTTTCTTGACTTCCTTTGATGGTAGACTGTAACTTGTAAGCCAAATAAACCCCTTTCTGCTCCAAGTTGCTTTTGGTTATCATGGCAACAAAGAGGCAAACTAGAACAAGCTGTTAGTTTAAAACATTAAGCTATTGAGAATTATTAAAAATTAGTCTTTCTCAAAAATAAGATATCTATGTATATAAATCTGAGCACTAAAGTATTTGATGCTTTTTAATAGTTTTGTTTCCTCTTTTATCTGAAAACACACTGACATAAAAGGAGTGAGGTATTGATACTGTACTGTGAATGAACCCTGAAAACATGCAAAGTGAAGAAGGATATTGCAAAAGACATTGTGTTTATTCTATCTGTATGAACTACATTTATACGAAATATTCAGAACAGGCAAATCCAGAGTGACAGAAAGTAGGTTAGTAGTTGACAGGGTTTTGGGAGAGAGGCAAGAGTGAAAACTTCCAGTAAATTAGGTGTTTATTTTTAGGTTGATGAAAATGTTTTAAAATTAGTAGCAGAAGGTGGATATAGTGGCACACACTTTTAATTCCAGCACTCGGGAGCAGAGGCAGGTGGATCTCTATGATTTCAAGCCCAGCCTGGTCTGCATTGTTCCAGGTTAGCCAAAGCTGCATAGTGAGACCCTGTCTCAAAAACAAACACCTCAAAAATTTAGACATTGATGATGATTATACACTCTTGAATATACTAAAAAACCCTCTGAATTTCATGTTACTAGGGTGAATTGTTTGGCACGTGAATTATATTTTATCAAGAGTCTTATGACAATAGAAAAATAATGAAGGGCATGATTTAAAGGGCTAATTTAAAATAGCAATTTAATTGGATGGAATAGCTCTGTCATCAGGAATTATACACATTTAGATCTACATTTTTCACTTGAAGTTCTGCTTTATAATCTTTATACCCCTAGAAACTTGCATGTGTCCACCACATGTAAATAGATTAAAAGAATGAATAGGAGGGAGCAGGAAAAAAACCATTACACTTCTTTTTAGATTGCATAAAATAGTAATCCTCTGGGTTTCAGGTTTGGGTAGAGGACCACAGCTTAGACCTGTTATAATTCTCTGAGATCTAACCAGACAGATTGGTGCTGGATGTAGATTGAACCTCACCTTGCCTTGTAACTTTGGTGGATTCAGGTTGTCTTGTCAGTGGCAGGGAAGTATTAATTCCAGGGGCTTTTCAAAAATGTGCACCAAAGCTGCTGTTAGTCCCAAGGAGGTTTGATTGTATGTGGTTGGGCAGGGCTTTACTCCAAAGGTCTCCTTTGTCGGTGAAGGTTTGATCCAAGATCAGCCTGGCCTTGAATTTTTGATAATTTTTCTCCCGTAGCCTTCCAAATGCTGGGATTATAGCTGTGCTTAACTACACTTGGCAAAATTCATACTGATGGGAAAGAGAAAATGAGTAACATTGTAGTTTTAATTTTTAACACTTTAGAAAAGAATTGGGAGGAGATATGGCAATACTGAATCCACTTATGGTTAATTCTTATTGTTTTTTTTTCTGATTTGGAAGTAAACTGAGCAACACTGTTATTTTAGTTCTGTTTCTGTATTTGGTACAGATACATTTAAAGAAAAAAATGTTCAGTAATTTGAAATGGAAACTTTTAAAAACAAAGTGAAAGAAAGTCCTCAGACTGGATAATTCTTGGGAAATTATCTTGTGTACTGTTTTCTCTGAGTTTCTAATTTGCAGCCATCATTTGTATAAATGCACAGGTTACAATGTGGGTATTTAGTTCATCTCCCAGCCTGGTAAACTGCCCAGGTTTCTTCTGTTACATTCTGTCTCCTGACTCACTTGCTCTCATTGATAAGTACTGCTCTATATTCTGTGGTTTCTTTCTTCACTTCTTGCCTTCTATAGTCATTTTTTGATGTATCTTAGTGATCTTTTTTATGTCCTCTCAAAACTAGAAATGTGGTAGTAAAAATTATGTAAATTGCAAAGGAATCATCTCTTTATATACTTTTTATTCTGTGAGTTTATCTTTTTGGTAAATAAAATTCTCTGGTAATCCTATCATTAATTGTATTTTAAAGGCTATTTCTCTAGCACTAAAATTATATTCCCTGTTTGAACCCTAGATTTACTGTAATGTTACCTTCTTTCTCCCCCCTTTTTTGTTTGTGTGTTAGAAATCAAATTTGTGACTATAGCTTGTGTTGAGTTGACAAAACACTAGCCAGCACAGACCTTGTGCATGCAAATTTGTGTTCTGTTTCGGAGCTGCATCTCCATCTCCGTGACACTTAATTTTTAAACTTGGTTGTATAGCTTTATTTCCTTGGTACACTTGAAATAATAATCTGGAAGGATCATAAACCTGTTTCTCACACATGATGGCATGCACTAGCATGTGGTTCTAGCTTCTTCAGAGTATGAGAGAAAAAAATCATGTGAGCCCAGGAATTCCAGGCCAGCCTAGCCAACATAGTAAGATCTCCTTAGTTTCAAACATATAAATAAATACCTTTCCCCTAAGTACTTTAAATTGGTCTAATGATAGTAGACAATCAAATAGTCTGTAGGATCTTGAATAAATTGGGAAACGCAAGTACTTCACTGTATAATAAATAATAATATGGCTAATGGATGAATTTGTGTCACAGAAAAGTTGCCTATATATTTTTAAGAATGTGAGGAATTACATATTTTCTATTAGAAAATGTATATGGATTATACTGAGAGGAAGAAAGGTCAATAAAATTGGGACATGCTTTTAATCTCAAGAATGATAAAAAGTGGAAAAGCTTATGTGACATCTAGAGCAGTGATTCTCAACATGTGGTGAGTGGTCCTTCTGGGGAGGACGGGGATTGAATGACCTTCTCACAGGGGTTGCTTAAGACCATCAGAAAACATAGATATTTACATTATTATTCATAACAGTAGCAAAATTACAGTTGTGAAGTGGCAATGAAAACAGTTTTATGGTTGGGGGTCACCATAACCCGAGGAGCTATATTAAAGGGTTGCAGCATTAGGAAGGTTGAGGACCACTGCTCTAGAGGAACTTGGAAGCGATGCTAAAGGAGACTCCTTTGTGTGCTTTGCTCTAGCTTGTAGAAATGTGTTCAGCTATGCTGGGGTGAGAAGATTAAAGATTTATCATCTTAAATAGCAGACAGTAATAGATGAGTGACTAAAAGCATCTTTTGAATATTTAAAGGTTTACTAATTATAATAGTGGCAAAGTGTTTGAAAATTGAACTGAAAGATAATTTGCCATTTTTAAAAATCCATTACAGAAAGATCAAAATTCATTTTTACTAAGTAACTACTGTGATAATCTATTGCTTAAAATGCAGTGTGTCCCTTTACTTAAGTTACCATTTTAGCTGTGAATGAGGAAGTAAGATTTATTTGAATGAAATTTAAATGAATGTGGGATTTCTGGAAATGTGTACATGATTTTGTGACTAAAAATAAAGTCATTAAAATGTTCATGCTTAAAAAGCTATGAAAAACATTGGAACAAAATTTTCTTTTCCTCTTTCAACTTTTTTCTTTTTCTGTTTTCGAGACAGCATCTCTTTTATATAGCACTGACTGTCCTAGAACTAGCTCTGTAGACCAGGCTGGCCTTAAACTCAGAGACCCTCCTGCCTCTTCCTCCCCATTGCTGGGATTAAAGGTGTGCACCACCACCACCTGCTGGAGCAACATTTTCTGTGTGTATGCCTGCAGGCCAGAAGAGGGCACCAGACCTCATTACAGATGNTGGTTGTGAGCCACCATGTGGTTGCTGGGAATTGATCTCGGGACCTTTGGAAGAGGAGACAATGCTCTTAACCGCTGAGCCATCTCTCCAGCCCTGGAGCAACATTTTCTAACATTAATTTTTGTTAAAGAAGTACAGTTAAATTTGAACTTGTATTTTTGAAACAAAATAGCATTCAATGGTGAATTTGTAAGAATATCTGGAAAATAATAATTCTCCCAAAATCCATGAAGCCTGTCTTATAGCTGTGTATGTTTCTGAGCTGTTCCTTTTTTCCTAATCTGTGTTTTCCATTAAATCTAAACTTGCACTGTATATGTACAGCTTTCTCCTGCCAGGGAGAGAAAAGTTTATTCAGTTGTTCAATTACAGACTGTAGTTAAGTACTTGTCATTTTACAATGAGAAATGAGGGAAAGAACTCTAAGAATATACAGTACCTTGTAATTGCTACACCACAATGTGTACATAATTCAGGCTTCCAGCTCTCTGTATCCTGTGGGGAGTTTTCAGGTTGCATTACCCTAGTAATTGTGCTGTTGGTGGTGTTGTCTCACCTAATGCCTATGCAGGCTAGCTTTTCCTCAAATGCTCATGGGGCCAGTGTAGCAGCTCTGAACTCACATAGGTGTCTCTTAAACTCAGCGAGGCTTTGGAGTAGTTTCTCCTTTCCCTGTAGTCATTTGCAAAGTGCCTCTAGGAGCAAAATTAGGATCATCTTAGCTCATTTCTCTCCTTTTGGTGATCCAAGGTCAATTCTACTTGTTGTCTGATGCCTGAAAAGAGTTGGTTTTTTATCTGGTGCTATGATTCTGTCAGGGTACCTGGAAAATGTTCTTCCTAGCTCTTTTTGAAATGGTCTTGCTTATGTAGCCCAGGTTGGCTTTGAAATCAGGATGCTCCTGGTATTGCAGCTCTGTAGCTGTTTCCAGCCTCCCAGTTACAAAATACCCCATAATTTAGAGGCTCAAAAACATACAGAATCGTATAATATTTCTGCATTAGAACAAAGTTCGAAGTTCAAAATCTTATCATATGGGGATAGAGAATTGGCTCAGCAGTTAAGAGCAACTATTGCTCTTGTAGAGGACCTAGCCTCAGTTCTCAGCATCCACATAGAAGCTCATTACCATCCTTAACTCTGGTTCCAGGGGATCCGACTCACTTTTCTGATCTCTGAAGAGTACCAGGTGCACACATGGTACATCCTTGCAGGCAAAACACTTATAAAATGAAATAAACATTTCTAAAAAGAAAAAAGAAAAACAAAAATTCACAAAATCTTATACTCTTCAGGTTCAATAGTCCTTAAGACTCCCCAGACTTTATTAAAGTTTTTTTTTTTCTGTACAGTTCCTCTGGCTCTGTAGATCTGCCTCCTACACCAGCGTACAGTGGTGCATGGGTATTAACCGCTAGACACAGTTCTGTTCCCAAACAGGGAAAACAAACAAGAATCCTGGTCTGTAGTAGTTCTGAAATCTTGCCAGGCTGATGCTGAAAGCGGGTTAGGTCGTAAACTGGGATTAATATCCTACAGCTCTTGGTTTGTCTTTCATTTCTTAGTTCTGTTATTTGAGTCACCTTTCTTTATTTCCCATATGTGCTGACATCCCCCACCAGAGCAGAGAATCTCTTACAGTTGATGAATGTCCTTTCATATGTGGTATGTCATCACAGCTGAGGACTTTCAGCCTTTTTTCCTATCTGAAGAATTTTTGGGAGTCTGAAAGTTGTTCCCCATTCCTTTCCTCCCTCCTCCTCCTCTTCCTCCTCCTACTTTGTGTATGTGTAAGTGTGTGTCCAGGTGTTCATGCATGTTTTTGTATATGCATCTGGAGGCCAGAGGTTAGTTAGCCTCAGATTGTTTCTCAGAAGCTGTCAACCTTGTTTTTTGGAATAAGTGTCTTTCACTGGGACTGGAGGCTCTCTGATTAGACTGACTGGCCAGCTAGTTTCAGGGCTCTGTCTGTCTCTGCCTTTTCAGTGCTGGGGTTTTGATGCTGGGTCCTGGAGACTGAACTTTGGTCCTTGTGCTTACTTAGAGAGCTCCTTACCAACTGAGCTATCTCCCAGTCCATTCCTCTCATTTCCTACTGTCAGTATGCCTCTGGTTCTCTAAGCTGGCAAGGTTTCTGCATGTGTACTTTCCTTTTTCTCAAATTATTATAATTATATTTATTGTTAGTATTTAGATAAGGTAACCTGTAGGCCAGAATGGCTGCCAAATTCTGATCCTTGCCTGCTACTTCATTGATGCTGGGATTAGAGGCTTGTAACACTATGCCTGGCTTTTATATGCTGCTGTATTGAACCCAGGCTTTGTATGTGTTAGGCAAATAGTTTGCGAATTGAGCTACATCCCTAGCTCTAGACTATTTTTTAGGAGTGATCTTAAGTTAATGACAAAATTGAAGTATATGCCTTTGATCTGCTATATTTTCCTTCCTTTTGCTTTGCATATTAATGTTGCCCACAGAAAATAAATATTATCCCTAATTAGTTTTGCTTGATTAAGTTTGTTGATCATCTGCAATGATTTGTTTTCACGCTTGCTCTTTTTTGGTTTTTCTTCACTGTTGATGGTTAAAGGTAATTCTGGTTAATTTTTAATTTAGTGCCGTTAAAGATTAATTGGAGCTTTCACATTTCTGTGTGTGTAGGGTTTTACACTTAGGGTTCTCTTTAGTGACCTCATTAGTATCATGGGAATATTTGACATTTTGTTTTATGTTTACTTAAAAGTGATAAAAGCATGGCTTTTGTATTTATTAATTTTTACTATTCCAATATCTTAATTATTATGTATAACCATGTCTAAAATAGTAATGTGATTTTCCTTCCATTCCTGTTTCATTTGTGAATACTTCGGTCAGTGTATGTCTCTAAAAGATAAAGAATATTCCAAAAAAACCCAAAATAAACCATAATGCCATTAATAATTCTTTAAAAAAGTAATTTTATTTTATTTGTATGAGTATTTTTGCCTGCATGTATGTATGTATATCACATGTGCAGCTGGAGGTCATGGAGGTCAGAAGAGGGCTTAAAATCCTGTTGCATTTGGGTGCTGGGACTGTCTTCTGGAGGAGCAACAAATGCTTTTAACCACTGAGCCAATTTTTCAGTCCCTGTTCATTACTGTGATTATCTGCTTCTGACTCCCAAGTGCTGAAACTAAAGGTGTGTGCCATTATATGCAGCACTTATTATTACTTTTTAATGGAAATTAATAGCTCATCCAGTAAATATTCAAACAAATTTTTATTTATAAATTTAAAGTATTTTGTTACTATTCTGTGTTTGTATCTGTGTGTGCATGATTTGTGATGGTGGGCATGAGTGTGCCATGGCATGTTTGTCGAGGTCAGAGTACAACTTTGTGGTGTTTATTCTCTCCTTTCACTTTAAGTGGGTTCTGAGGATCAGGCTCAGTTCGCCAGGCTGGTATGACGAGCACCTTTACTGTCTCAACAATCTTGCCTGCCTCTAGATACCCCTCTACCCTTCTCATATGTATGTGCATGTCCTTTTTTGTGTATGCATATGCCTGCATGCATTTGTGGGTTCTTGTGTGTGTCAGTGTGTGGCAGTGCACATGTATGTATATTTGCTTGGGTGTGAGGCCCGAGGCTGATGTCCAGAATCCAACTGTATTGCCTGTCACCTTATACTTTGAGACAGTCTCTATATCAAATCCAGAGCTCAGCAATGTGGCTAGAGTCTAGCTCGCTTGTTCCACGGATGCCTTTTATACCCACCCAACGTTTACATGGGATCTGGGGGTCTGAACACTTGTCTTCCTGTTTGCACAGCAAGCTTTAACTACTGGGCCAACTCGTCCCTCATCTTTTTGTCTTAACACATCATCCTGTAGTTAATATAAGGATTTTATATACTTTTCTTCTTTTTTTTTTACAGTAAGAAAATCTGACTTGATAAGAAAACTGATTTGCTGACAAATCTTTTTACAATGGCAGGTTTTGCTCTTTAAGTTTGCTACTCCTAACACTATAAAAAGATACCCGGTCAAACTATTAACTTACAGAAAGTGAGTCCATGTAATCCAAACCAGGGAGAAAGTGACTCTGAAATGCTTCTGGAGTACATTGCTGTTGGATGAAGTTTCAGGCAGGAGGTAACGGTGTTCTTTCATGTGAGCAGTCACTTTAGTACATTCCACTTGGTTGCTTTTAGAAAATGCGTTTATTTTGATGGAAGGGCCAGAGAACCTAGCGAAAAAGCTTGCAAGGTCTTTGCTTTTCTTGAGTGGAAATCCTTTTACTTAGATGCTAGAGGAAACGTGACGGTGCCACCTCCCCATATTTGCCCTTTTGGTCCTTCCTAGCTCACGGAACCCAGGGCCTTACAGATGCTGGGTAAATGCTCTAACAGTGGGCCTCAGTCCCATTCCCCCGCCATGGGCAGCCTGCTAATGATGACAAGAAGGGCTGGTTTATATTGTTCAAAAACTGACAAGTTTCCATAACTCTGGTTTATTGTTTTAAATACTTATGTATTATTTTGGTTTTTTCTTAGTTTGACAATTTGTTTCTTCTACATTGTTTGAATTTAGTCATTGAATCATTTTATATTTCTTACACTAGTATTTGTTGATGCTGTTTGAATATTGACTTAAATATTACAATTCTTTTTGTTTAAATACTTTTTTTTCTGTTTTAAAGTTAGGGTCTCATGTAGTCTAGGTTGCTTCCAATTCTCTATGTAGGCATGGATGACTTGAACACCTCATCCTCTTTTCTCTACCTCAAGAGTTGAGATTACAAGCATGTGCCACCACCTCTAGCTTTGTTAAATCATTTTCAGCCTTTTAGGATATATACACATGTTGTTGGGGTTTCTGTCCTGCCCAGTTCCCACAATCGTTAAGTCCCCCCCAAAATCACACAGAGGTCTATATTAGTTATTAACTGATTGGCTCATTAGCTCAGGCTTCTTATTAACTCTTATAACTTATATTAGCCTATTTTTCCTGTCTGAGTTAGCCACTTGGCTTGTTACCTTATTCTGCGGGGCAGTCACATTTGTTTCTTCTGTGGCTGGGCAAAGATTGCATCCTCTTCCCAGAATTCTCCTGTTCTCATTGACCTGCCTCTACTCCCTGTCTGGTTGTCCGGCCTATACTTCCTGCCTGGCTACTGGCCAATCAGCATTTATTTAAAATATAATTGACAGAATACAGACCACTGTCCCACACCATATACACACTTTAAAAATTTAAAAGAAAGATTCTTGGTCAAGGTTTCCTTAGTATCCTGGCTTCTAAAAGTGACTGCCGAGGCTGGTTTTATGTGTACTACTTCTAATGCCTGTGGCATACTACTTGTTCTTTCTTTTTAGTCCTTTCTGAAAGTGTCTTTTTGTAGAGGTGAGGTGAGCTAAACTTTGAAAATTAGAATGTGAGAACAAATGAGTGGAATGGGGTATGTATTAATACTCCTGGTTTTAAGTAAGTGCGATATACCCTTCAAAGACAGCCTCATTGACGTGCTTTCTCCAGTCAAACCTAACATGTAACTGATCAGCTCTAATTTATCCATCTCTTGAGGAGCATCTTTACCATATTTATGGTTCATTCCCTTCAATAATAGCGCCACCAGGCTCTACCAAGCCTTCAATACATCAGCCTTTGGGATCATTTTATATACACACCATGATAACCAGAAGGAATGTATAGGAAAAAAATGGGAGGTGAGGTGTTTTGAAATGTGTCAGGAGTCTGGGGAGATGACTCAGCAGTGGAGAGCACTTTCTGCTCTACCCACAGGACAGCTCACAACTGTCTATAATTCTAGTTCTAGGCAATCTGATGCACTCTTCTGACTTCTGTGGACCCTAGGCATACACATGGTACACAGACAAATGTGTGGGTAAAACACCCATATTCCTCCTCTTCCTTCTCCTCCTCCTCATAAATAAAGAGAAGAGTGGCAGAATGGACCAAATGATGGAACAGATGGAATAGTTATTCTGTAGGTTATGAAGAACTATGACATTTTTGTATAGGGGTTACTAAGAAAGTTATTTATTTTTTTTTCATTTGTTTGTTAAAAGAGGGTCTCTTCTCCAGGCGGTGGTGGCACACACCTTTAATCTCAGCATTCGGGAGACAGAGTCAGGGCAGGCAGATCTTTGTGAGGGACCAGCCTCTACAAAAATACCTCTTGTCAGCATGGGAATTTAGAAATATAAGTAAAGAATACAGAAATGCAAAAGATAATAAAACAGAAACATATATAGAATAGTAAGAGGTGGGACTTCCAGTGAGACTGAAATCACCTGCGTTTAATTTTCAACTGCTTAAAATACCCCTGACCCCAAAAGATAGGAATAAGACAGACAATTACATTAACATGATACAAGGAAATGAACATATCAATAGAAGGTCTTGGGCTACATCCATAGTTAACCATTCTGTTGCTAGAATAAAACAAGCCGCACTCATACCCTAGACCAAAACATTCTGTAGGCACACCACTCCCTGGGTGGAATCCTAAGTTATCTCCTTAAGGGAACTGGAATTTAGTTGGATCCTTAGACTTTTGTTTGAGGTAGAAACATAGCTACTTCTCCATTCCTGAAATACAGGGTCTGGCTATTAGTCATACCTGTTGACAATAACCTCGAGAGAGCAAGAGAACAGAATTCTCTGATCTAAATCTAGGTGGGACCTTTGTTTGAGGTAGAAGCACAGTTAACCTTGAATGAATAGAGGTAAGTTCCAACTCTCTGACCTTTGGTTAAAGTGGAAACATGCTCACATTTTTGGGCCTCCACATCTATGTAGACCTGGCTGTTCTAAAATTCCTTATGTAGAGTAGAGTGTCCTCAAAGTCACAGAAATTCTCCTACTTCTTCCTTTCCAGTGCTGAGATTAAAAGCGTGTGACTCCATGCTGGGATAAAATGTTCCTGAGAGTCATTTGGTGGTGGGATTAGTGCTATTAGAGTTGGGAGCCAAACAGATGACTATTGAGTGAGAAGTATTTCTCATGCCCTTAATGTGTTATTGATTTTTGTTCTTGATAACTAAAATCAAACCAATTTTTTAAATTAAAAGTGCTTAGTTGATGATGGAGTTTCATGGAGAGCTCAACTAATAAGAGCTTGATGAAGCCTTATCTTTCCACGTTTTGTAGATTTCTAGGTCATGAGCTGGACTCTGGGCCTTAACCTGGGACTCCTGATGGTGAGATACTGAGGGAGATAATTAAACGTCAGTTCTAGAGTTGGAAGTGTAGCTCAGTGCTCCACTAGTTTGCCTGCTATGCCTGAAACTTAGGTTCAACACCTGGCCAAACAACAGCAACAAGTCGGGCCATGATGGTGCATGCCTTTAATCCCAGCACTTGGGAGGCAGAGGCAGGTGGATCTCTGTGTTTGAGGCAAGCCTGGTCTATAATGCAAGTTCCAGGACAGTCAGGGCTGCTCCGAGAAGCCCTGTCTCAGGAGAGAGGGGGGAGGTTATAAAAATACTGCTTGGATATTTTGCTTTTAATTTAATGCATTTATTTTTTGTTTATAAGTTGCTGATTCTCTAAATTCTCCTTCATCTACATCCACGATACCCCATATGCACTTCTCTTTTGGGCTCATAAAGAACTTCACAAAATACTTTATAAGGAAAGAGAAATGAAGCACACTATATGCTGAAGAGCATTATTATTGATAGTCACCTGCATATATGATCTAGTATTAATAATCGATGGTGTGGTGCTTTTCCAGGATTTTTGTTGTTGTTTTTTTGAGACAGGGTTTCTCTGTAGTTTTTGGAACCTGTCCTGAAGTAGCTCTTGTAGACCAGGCTGGTCTCGGACTCACAGAGATCCACCTGCCTCTGCCTCCTTAGTGCTGGGGTTAAAGATGTGTGCCACCACTGCCCGGCTCTTTTCCAGGATTTTTTTTTTTTGGCTATCAAATAGATAAATTTTTGTTTTTATGTATTGTTATATTTTGTTAAGCATTAACATGTATATAATATCTCTTTCCTTTTTCTTCTCTGTGTTTTCAGGGAACCTTATTTCTTATTTTTCCCACCTCCCAACCATTGACATTGATAAAGAAAACCTTAAAACAATGTTATGCTAGGCGGTGGTGGTGAAAGCTTTTAATCCCAGCACTCAGAAGGCAGAGGCAGGCAGATCTCTGCGAGTTCGAGGCCAGCATGGTCTACAGCAGGAGTTCCAGAACAGGCTCCAAAGCTACTCAGAGAAACCTTGTCTTGAAAAATCAAATAAACCAAAACCAAAGAACTCCCACAAGGTTATTAGCATGTCTGTATAATTCTGATTTTTCCTAAAGTCTTTATAAACAAATATAACTGTTTGCATTTTTTATGCCTTTGTTATACAAAGGTTGCTCACTGTACCTCAGAATTGGGTCTTGTCTTTTCTTTTTTAGTTGCTTCCCATCTAGGTCTTTCTAAATTGTTGTAAACAGCTCTATTATTTTATAACATAGAAGTTGCAGAAGTTTTCATTGCATGAAGGGGCCAAGGTTGACTATACTCCTGCTTACTGAGTTTCTTTCCATTCATTTGTAGCTAGCAGCAATACTGTAAAAGGTCTTTCTGTTAGGTAATACTTACGTTATTGTGTTTATTTTATTTAGTATTTATTATTTTATAGCCCCACCATAGTGTCCTCTCCCTCTTCTCCCCCCAGTCCCTCCGATTAAGTCAGAGCTTAGACTCATGTACAGGTTTGGTCTGTGTATTGCCAAATTTGTTTAATTACTGCTTTCTAAAAGTACTCAATTTTTAGAAATTAGAGTCCCTTTTCTCTGACATCAAACAACAGGCTGACAATTTCTCAGTAGAGATGCTGCAGACCAGAAATGTTTTCATATTTTAGCATTATTAGCAATTGTCACAGCAGGAAAATATCTTATTGCTTATGATTTTATAATTCTTTATAAATTGTTTTAAGATAACTAAATACTTTTGAGAAATAAATCTGCTTGGAAACTGTCATAGTTTGATACATATATAGGAGAGACGTCTTCCCTGCAGGGGTCCCTGTAGAGCCAGAAGCTCTCTTAGCTTTCTTCCTAGGATTTTTCTGTAATGTAGCTGAGTGGTGGTGCTTGCCTTTAATCCCAGCACTTGGGAGGCAGAGGCTGATGGATCTTTGTGAGTTCAAGGCCAGCCTAGTCCAGAAGAGCTAGTTCCAAGACAGAGAAACCCTGTCTTGAAAAAAGACCACCAACAACGAAAAAAATTTCTGTAATGTAAGATGTCAGCACCTACAGCATTGTAATCATGAGTAGCTGCTGTCAACTGAGCAGAGAGGGAAGTTTACAAAGGCCTAGACATTATCCAATTTGATAGAATCAGTAGTATTTTCCTTTGTGCATTATTCCCAGTACAAAAGTAGAAGTATGATCATATATTGACAGTAAGAAAGCTGAATTTTCAGGGCTGGAGACATGGCTCAGCAGTCAAGAGTCAGGGCTTAGTCTCAGGCATCTACATGGGCACTCACATGGGCACCTAGCACCTGTGTGGCAGCTCACAACTGTCTGTAACTCCAGTTCCAGGGTACCTGGCACCCTCACACAGACATCCATGTAGGCAAAACACGAATGCACATAAAAAAAGAAAAGCTGGATTCTCTTTAAGAGATTATTAAGTTAAAAGACAAAAAATGGTTATATGTAATATTATACTGTGAATTAGGAGACAACTCATTAACTCTTGGGAAACTAGAACTTAGTCTCAGAATTTCTTCAACATAGTTCTTCTCATCGCCTTTTCCTCAACAATTAAAATTTGAAAACAGCCACACAATTAGGAGAAACTTTGTGTACCAATGACTTAATCCATTTTTTTTTCCTGTGAGCTGAGCAACATGTCAGAGCAGAGGCAAACAGGCATATACTCAATTCTTAAGATGTTAAGTCAAAAAGGACATAGTTTCCACAGCATGGTAACAAGTTTGTAGATGCCCACATCATGATAGTTGACGTAACCAAAGGCCAGCAAATGCTAGAGGCGAGAGTCCCTTAAAGCATGTCTTGCCAGTTTCCTGACGTGCATCTCCATAAGCTTAGTAACAACCTTTTCAAGGTTCAAGTGGTTTTGGGGAATGAGAGCTACAGCTATGGAATAGTACATTGCGGATGAGGATTCAGATATGCAGCTGGAAGTAGTCCCAAGAGCAAAGTACTGGCAACTCTCTCATTCGCCCTGTGGAGAAAGACAGCCTTGGAATCAGAATGGGGCTTCATGGTGGGTGAACATGTGCTCTGTGTCAGCCTGGGGTGAGTTGGTGTTGGAGCAGTGCTGATGTGGAGGCAAATCTGACCACTGGAGTTTGAAGTAACAGATCTTATGATCCTTTGGCACCACAGAAGACTCTTGACCTCTAGGGAGTCATTATCTTGCTTTTGAGTATTCAAGTTCACCCAACCTTATGCTATCCTTTCATTCAGGTGTTTAAAGATTGGTTTTCCTGCACTGTTTTGGTATAAAATGTCTTAGTTAGGGTTTCTTTTGGTGTGACGAAACACCATGACCAAAAAGCATGTTTGGGAGAAAAGGGTTTATTTGGCTTACACTACAGTGTTGGTGTTAATCACTGAAGGAATTCAGGGCAGGAACTCAAACAGGTCAGGATTCTGGATGCAGGAGCTGATGCAGAGGCCATAGAAGGCTGGCTTGCTTCCCATGGCTTGCGCAACCCACTTGTTTGTAGAACCCAGGACCAGCAGCCCAGGGATGGCACCACCGACCATGGACTAGGCCCTCCCATATTGGTTTTTAAATGCCAGCCAGGCGGTGGTCATACACGCCCTTAATCCCAGCGAGGGGAGGAGATTTTCTGAGACTGAGGCCAGCGTGGTCTACAGAGTGAGTTCCAGGACAGCAGCCAGGGCTACACAGAAAAACCCAGTCTCCAAAACAAAACAAAACAAAAAGCCTTACAGCTGGATCTCATGAAGGCATTTCTACAGCTGGGGCTCCTTCCTCCAATGACTCTAGCTTGTGTCAAGTCAACACAGAAAACCAGCCAGTGCATAGAATTAGGTTTTTTTTTTTCAGTGTTGGCAGTGAACTCAGATCCCATTGCATGACAAGTTCTCTACTGCTGAGTGACACCCTCAGCCCTAGTTATACACATTTTTGATCAGTTTGAAATGTGTCTTGATTTCAAACATGAAGTTTTTCCATGGTTATGTCTACTTTCCTATTCTAATACACTCTTACTGATTTTTAAGTCTTCTCCTTAGTGACTTGAGATGACGCTTAAATGAAACACAGAAAAGCTATACTGCTTAATGGTGAACATAGACTTTGGAGTTAGTGTGCCTCAGTTTTAATTTTAGCAACAACAATTCCTGGTTCTGAAAGTTTGGACAAGGTACTTTGTCTATTTGTGTATACCTCAGTCTTTTGAAATAAGGTTGGTACAGTATTGTATGTATTTTGTGGAATATTAAGTATAGAAATTCTTAGTTCTTTATTTTACTTTGCTTATTTTTTTGGTTTTTTGAGACAGGATTTCTCTGTAGCGTTGGAATCTGTCCTGGAAGTAGCTCTTGTAGATCAAGCTGTCCTCGAACTCACAGAGATCCACCTGCCCCTGCCTCCCGAGTGCTGGGATTAAAGGCATGCACCCCCACCGCCCGTCAAAACTCTTAGTTCTTGATCCATGAAGGTGTTATTAAAATTGCTTTTATTATGGTTCTTTCCTTCTACTTTTGGTCTATTGGTAGAGTTTATTGTCATCCATGTCTAACCAATATTCACGTGCAAATATTACACTAAAAAAATCTGCTTTGAATTATGGTTTAATCTTTTGATAGAGTTATAACTCTTTCAATTTAGGTGGTCTCTTTAGTTTATTTTCTACTTCCAATAGAAAGAAAAAGGCAGTAAATTAAGAAAAGCATATAATATTCTTTGTTTTTCCATTCGTTTTCTGTAACTGCTATACCATTTGAAGTTAATAATTTCTCAGTTTATTTTCTAATCTTTGTCTTTTTTTTATGGCCAAACTCTTGTTGTGAACTTTGTTGATGTGAATAGTCTATCTTTCTGTTTTATCCCAGTGTGTTTGTTATATCATGGGTGTCTCAACAGTATTTCTAGGTTTTCATTATTCCTGAGCATCTTTAGATATCTTTATTGAAGACTAAGATTGAAAATATGAATTATTGGGACTGGAGAGATGTCTCAGAGGTTAAGAGCATTGCCTGCTCTTCCAAAGGTC
>LOEQ01001805.1:417938-428135 GCA_001685075.1 Bramus lutescens
CCTCTTCTGGCCTGCAGTCATACACAGACAGAATATTGTATACATAATAAATAAATAAATGTTTAAAAAAAGAAAATATGAATTATTTTAAAAAGACATTTTCTCTCAGAGAAATTGTATAGTGTTTTAATAATATGTTCTGTGAATATTTTGTTTTAAGATGTCTAAAGTGTAGAGATTGGGTAATCATTAAAAGTTTTTTAGCAGTTACTGCAAGAAATAATTATGGTATTTATTCCTTAAAGGATGCAAGTTAAAAAAGTTGAAGATGAGACTGGGGAGATGACTCAGTGGTCAAAGCCACTGGCTGCTCTTGCAGAGGACCCATGTTTGGATCTGAACACCCGTATTGGTGACTCAGAGTTGTCTGTAACTCTAGCTCCATGGGTTCTGTCACCTTTAGTGGGCTCTGCAGCAGGTACTGCATGCTTGGGGAACACATTCATGCATGAAGGCAAATTATGCATACAGATAAAAATTTAAAAAGTTAAAATGATTAAATTGTAGATATTTTAAAGTTATAAATTAATCAAAGCACACTTTACATTAAAAATTTCATTGTAAAGTAAGATAAAGCTAACGGAAATGAAACAAAACAAATAACATGAATAGCAAATAGCCTGGAAACCGTTGCCCAGTTTAAGTAGTAGAACGTTCATAGCTTTCCTAGACTCTCTCTAGTTGTGTTTTTTCCTCCTCCAAATGTAGATAGAATTAAAAAAAATAATAGTCTTTTTTTATTATTCTATTATCCAACAACATATCCTTAGGTTACAATTTAATTTTTGCTTATTTGTAAATTTCCTTATTACAGTTTAAATTTGCTTATTTGTTTAACCAACTAATTTATTTGGTTCCTTGAGACAAGTGCTTATTGTAGTGGAGTCAGTACTGGCCTTGAGCTCGCTGTGTAGCTGAGACTGGCCTAAAATTCTTACTTACTCTGCCACATCTATCCTAATATATCTTAAAAGTATCAGATGAATTTATTTATTGAAGAACCTGTAACTTTGGACATTTTACATTTTTCCGTCTGAAGTTTGTTCATTGAATACTAATAACGTTATACGTGTCCTAAAGTCCTGTATTTCCTGTGTTTTGGCAGCAGAATCTAGAGTCTGTGTCAGACTCAGCTTCCATTCCTCTGGGTAGACTGTAGATGGTGCTCTGCTCTTTCCATCTGTGTCGATGGTGTTGTCGGCCCCAGTGTTCATGATCAAAATACATTTATTTACTTAGACCTAAAAAAACACTTTATCTTTCTCTCTCTGGTGTGTGTGTGTGTGAACTGGAACCTTTCAATGAGGCAGTACTTCTTGATTGGGTTGCCTACTGGCACTGTCACCAGTGTACATTTATGGAAGGCAGAATAAATGGACAGTTTTTTCTCTTAATTTACTAGTTTTCAAAGGAACAGGTATTTCTGCCTTATCGTCGTTTAGAGCAATGGTTCACAACCTATGGATCATGACCCCCACAGAGGCTGAAAACAGATATCCTGCATATCATATCCTTACATTATGATTCATAACAATAGCACAATCATGGTTATGAAGTAGCAATGAAACAATTTTATGCTTGGGGGTAACCACAACATGAGGAACTGTATTAAAGGGTCATAACATTAGGAAGGCTGAGGAATACTACTTTAGAGAAAACCAGTGAATCTGTTTTTGTGAATTAGAAATTTCATGAATTTAAATGTATTTGATTATAGTTGTTCTCATCATTGAACCACAGATTACCTTGTCTTTGGCTAATAGGGTGTTTTTTGGCGGAGCCTTTTTCATTTGCTGATATTCCTGCTATTGTGTATGACAAGATAATTTAGGCTCAGTTTTTCATTTCTAGCCTAGGCCTTGGATCAGATGTTTTTAAGAGAAACCCTTGGTCAGAAGTGCCCCTTCAAGACTTCAGTCTGAGTACTATTTACACTCATTATTACCCTTTGGTTATAGCTCATGTGGCTTTCAGAGGCCAGAACTACACGTATACTCTTAAGTACCAATTATAGTTGTATTATTGGAATGTGTGCTTAAATTATCTTATAACTGCCTACTGATACTTCCATTAAGTACAGGGTTAGTTGTTCAGATCCTATCAGGTTGAGCACATTCTTTTCTGTATCTACTTCACATGTTTTTATCATGAAAGGCTGTTAGATTTTGACAAATTCTTTTTGTGTTTATTGAGATGATCATATTATTTTTATCCATGTATATAATTTATTGCTTTTTACTGTATATATGTATGTATGTGGGTGCACAAGCATATGTGTGTGTGGAGTTAGTTGCATGCTTATGTGTATGGAGACCAGAGCTCAACCTTGTATATTGTCTCTCATATACTACCTACTTTTTTGTTGTTTTTTTGAGTCATGTTCTCTCATTGGGCTGAAACTCTCCGCATAGCTTAGGCTGCCTGGCCAGCCCTAGGGATCCAGTTGTCCCACCTCCCCAGGACTGGCATTAAATATATGCCACTCTGTGTTTTTTTTTTTTTAAATATGGGTTCTAAGCCTTGAACTCATGTCCCAGATATTTTATCGACAGAGGCATATACAGCCCCATAATTTAGTGTTTATGTGTTAAACTAAACTTGTATTTCTGAAATAAATCTGATTTGCTTATTGTGTAGAATTATTTTTACATGTTGTTAATATTTCTTCTCATGTTTTAGTGATATCTCCTGTACTTAGTTAGGTGTTTGTCTAGTACAAGTGTAACACTGGCTTCATTGAGTTTTTGAGGAGTTTGTGAAGAATTACGCTGGTTTATTTTTGACAAAACTGTCAGAGCTCCAGCTGTACTTTGTGAGTTATTTTTTTTTATTTGTTTCTAGCCTTTTTATCTTTTCTCTTTCTTATAGAACCAGTTTCAGGAATAAGGGGTTTTCTAGGAATTTTTTGCTTTTATCTAAGCTGTTACTTTTTGACATCAACTGTTCAGAATTTTCCTTTGTGATCTTTTTGTTTCTGTAAGGCTGGTAGTAATATGCTCTCTTTTGTTTCTAATTTTAATGATTTGAGTCTTTTTTTCCTTAATCAATGAAACCAAATTTTGTCAATGTTTTCCTTTTGCTCTTGTTGAGACAGGGTCTTCTTACTCTACTGTTGAATTTGGGAATTCTATATGTATTTTACATATCCTTTTGTGAGATATTTGCTTTTAAAATATAGTCTGTAGTTTGCTATTTTATTTATACACACACACTCTAATATATTATTTTCTCCAGGGAATTTACTTTTGGGTCTGAAGTCTAAGTTATAACAGTTCATACTTTGTGAAGAAAACAGATTTTTTTTATATTCAAAATCTTACTGTTCTTCAAAATAAGACTTTAGATTAGTAACTATGAAATTAACAATGTAATCTAAAATAGTTTGGAAGTATTAAGGAAATGACCATGGAGGTAGAGTGCTTGAAGAAATACTATGTGCTTGTTAAATACTATGTAGTTTTACATTATAAACACGTAATTAGACACACATATTGAGGTGATTGATTGGAATATGGAATATATGACCGCTTGCTGTTTCATATCCTGTGGTGTTCCGTGCAATGTAAGTTTCAGTGGACTTCTTTCTGCTTGTCACTGGTGACAGATTTCTGATTTTTAAAATATGACAGTGGTATAAATCACTGGTTTGCTAGATTGAACTAGTAATCTATTAAAGAACATGGCAGTATTTACTGTAGATAAATGCAAATTTAAAAAGGTTCTGTGTATGAAATTTAAATGATTTATTATCCTTCAGTGCATGCCTGAGTCTGAAGTTATGTAATAGATTTAGAAAATTTCATTTCCTGTTTGAAGGTTCAAATTTGCATATTTTTTCTCTAATGCAAGTATTGGAGCTTAGTTGATAGAATATATAGTAAAACTGATAATACTATTGCTTAATTTTTTGGGGGGAATTACAGTGTCAATTCTTTTAAAGTATAGGTGATTAAATATACCCACTTTATTTTATTTTTTTCTGGGATAGAGATTGAGGGAGAATTTCAGAAATGGAATTGTAGTCTCTAGGTGGCTTAAAAATTGTGTTCACACGAGTTTTCTGTCTCCTTAATTTGGCTTCTTCTTTTCTTCCCTACGAAGTTGCAGTTCATACAGGTTTTAATATGGTGAACAACTAATCCTATAACAACTTCTACTTCACACAGTTATTTTTTATTATTTATTCTTTTGAGACAGTTGTTCCAGTTGTGTGTTTCTGAGGCAGGCCCTTGGTTTATAGCCCAGGTGGACTTGAACTTGTGACCCTCTTGCCCCAATGCTCACCACTGCTAAGATTATAGTTACTGTACCCAGATCTGCTTATTTTTAAAATGAAACCTTTGTTTCAGGACAGTTGCAGAGTCACATGCAGTTTAAGAAATTAGAAAGAGAAATTCTGTTTTATTTATCTACTTTTCTCCAATATGAAAAAATCTTGCAGAAGCACAATAGCTTTAATA
The DNA here is from genome assembly GCA_001685075.1 of Bramus lutescens. NCBI lineage: Eukaryota > Metazoa > Chordata > Mammalia > Rodentia > Cricetidae > Bramus > Bramus lutescens. The sequence goes on from LOEQ01001805.1 coordinate 422,399, forward strand.
GTGATATAATCAAGATAATGAAATTTTCCAGCACACATGGGTGCTTCCTGATGTCTTCCTATAGCCGTGACTCTTCCTCCTGCTGCTCCCCATCGTAAATGCTGAAAACCACCAGTCTTTTTTCCCATTGTTTTTCCAGGTGACTTGCATATATATCGAATGGTATATGAATTTTTGTTTTTTATTCACCTAGTACAATATCCTGAAGATTTATTTAGATTGTTGTGTGTATCAGTACTCTGTCCTGTTTGTTGTGTAGTGAGTACGGTAAATGTTTTCTGTTTCCATTTTCAGGCTATTACGAAAAAAATGGCTATAAACATTTATGTTACATTTTTTTTCTCATGTTTTTTTTTTTTTAAGGAAAATGCTAGGAATGGATTTGCCAGCTCAAATAGTAGTTGCATGTTTAATTTTTGAGATAAATTATGGAACTTTCTACAGTGGGTGTGTCATTTCATATCCTCACCAACAACATATAAGTGATTCAGCATCTCTGTAACTTCTCTAGGAATTGATGTTTTTGTTTTCATCATTCTGATTGCCATGTCCTGATATCTCATTGTAGTTTGGGTTTCAATAATATCTAATAGTTTTAAACTTTTATCCATATATTTATTTGTCTTAGTATCTTTTTTAGTGAAAAATGTTCTGTTCTTTGATTTATTTTCTAATTAGCTTTTTTTTTCTGCTAATGAATTTTGATTCTGAGAGTTCTTTATATATTTTAGATATCCTTTTCTCATATATTTGGTTTACAAATATAGTTTGTTTTTTATTTTTGAGCAAAAGCTTGTAATCTTTGATAAAGCCTAATTCTTAAGTTTCTCCATGGGATTTGCCTTTGGGTATGCAGCCTAAGAACTCTTAAATTAGCCTTGAGAAGTTTTGTTTTCTAACAGTTTTATATATGTACGTTTCAGCCTGTGATCTATACTAAACTGTTTTGGGTTGGGCATGATACTTGTGATAGCATTTATTTGTTTGTTTTTTAATGTCTAGTTGATGCAGGCCATGGGCTTAAAAGATCTTCAAAACTCAGTCAGTATAGTGCGTTTCTAGATTCTCTTCTCTGTTCCATGGATTTGTATGTCTGTCCTCCTGGTGACTCCTAATGGTATGTACCGATCACCATAGCAATGTAGAAATCTGAAATTAGGCAGGCAAATTCCTCCCACTTTTCCCCCTTTAAAATTGCTTTTCTGTTCTAGTTCGTTTGCTTCTTCTGTATAAATCTTAAAATACTATTTTCTACATTTGTAGAACTCTTCTGGGGAGTTTTGGTGGCTTTATGTTTAAGTGTTTTTTTTTTTTACATTTCTGTCAGTTGTAAATGTTGCCATTTTTATTTCTTTGCCTATATTGTTATTGTCAATAGACACAAATAGAATTGTCCTTGTATGTTTGTTTTGTAACCAATCACCTTGCTAGAAGGTCACTTTTTAACTTTGTTAAGTAGGTTTGTATTCATGATTCATGTGTGATCAAGTTTCTTTTTTATCTTTTTCCTCTGTCTTTGTTTTGAGTTGAGAAGCATAAAATTTGTGATCATTTTGAAACATTTAATAGTAATATCAAGTGAAATTATGTGGACATTGAAGTATTTTTTGTTGCTTAAAATTACAGATATTTCCATACTAATTACAGGGTTATTAAAATTTCCTTTTTTATGTTAAGAAATTTGTGGTAGCTTGTGATCAAGCCCTGGTCTTCTGGAAGAGCTTCCAATGTTCTTAACCAAAGAGCTATTTCTCTAGGCCTCCCCTTGCCTTGTTTTTAAAAGACAGGGTCCCACTATGTAGCCCTGGGAAACTTGCAACTTGCTTCATACGATAGGTTGTCCTTGAGCTCACAGAGATCTGCAAGTAAAATCTCTTAAAACTAAATCTGTTCTCTTCAATTCAAAAACTTTCTGCTTTCTGTGGAGCTTTGTCTGCAAACATTTTGAAGAAGGTGCAGCCCAAAGGTTTGCTGTAGACAAATAAGGGAAAGAATATTGTTTGTGACCGCAAAGCAGCCTTGCAAAGCAGTCAGATTCTTCTTTGGTCACTCATTGAATGGCAGTTTGTAATGAGTAATAGTCTCACTTTCAGTGGCAGGTCGCTGAGGATTAGCTTTCTCTTGAAAGGCTGGGGGTTATGTACTTGCCAAAGAGTTGAAAATTCTCTCACCTATATATTAGTAAATCACTGAAGTAAGGACTTACTACATTTTTGCATAGTTTTATTCAAAATATTTTTATGAGTTTTGAAACAGTTGCAGTTTCTTGCTTGAGTTCTAAATATCTACCATCTTACAATGAGTTAAATATTTGAGATTAAAAAGTTATATATAAAACGAAACTCCCTATAGCTAGGATTAAAGCATACTTTCAGCTACTCCTACTTGCCTTCTTGGCACACAGGTATAGACTGTAATCCTAATGCCTGGTTGTACCTGTATCTCTGTTGCCTTTTTCTTTTTTACTTGTCCACATTTTTTCTCCATACCAATTGTTTTTGGTTTGTTTCACTGATTGTTTTTCAGTTTTTTAAAAACATAATTCTTTATAGATTCTTTGGAAATTTCACATCATGTACTCAATCCCTTTTACTTCTAGTCTCTCCATATCCATCCCTCACTCCTGCAGTATGTCCCCCAAATTAATTAAAAACAAAACAACAAATTAACAAAAAACCTCACCTCGATTCTCCATCTTTCCAAGACCTCTTCAATCACATTAGTTGCATTGGGAGCTGTAGTGTGTCACATAATACACCCCTTTTGTCCAGTCAGCCGCACCCACAAATTGTTCATTGCAATGAGTCATTGTTCTGGTTCAAGGCCTCTGATTTCTGGTACACCATCATCAATGGGCCCTCATCAAAACTACTCTCATTTAGCCCGTTATTCTCTTTCAGTTTTAATTAAATATTTTCAACAGTAGTCATTCATATTCTTATGTATTCAGAATCAAAATTCACTCAGCATCAGATGTTAGATCTCATGTTTTTAGCTGAATATGTTTTACTATTTATGTATTTTAGTAAAAAATATGTGAAATAACTATTTTCTGATTTACTTAACTGATTTTAAAGCCCATATATACAGCTTTTGTATTCTTGCTCAAGTTATTTTTGTTTTGTAGAGATTTTGTATATTGTGCTAGGCATGGTGGTATATGCCAGTGATCCCAACACTTGGGAGGCTGAAGCAGGATTATGAGTATGATCGTGCACACACACACACACACACACACACACACACTAAGAGATTTATTATGTTGTGTGATACACTTTTTACTTGCAGTGTGTTATGTTAAATGTTTGCATGTGTGACAACATATGTGTAGATGTGTGTGGTATTTGTGTATGTGTATGGAGGCAGAGGTTGACCTCAGCTCTCCTTGATTGCTCTCCACGCTATATATTGAGGCAGAGTCTCTTACTACAACCCAGAGTTTACTGATTCTATTTAGTCTAGCTAGGCAGTTTGCTCTGGAGATCACGTCTTCATATTCCGAGGGCTGGGATTCCAGGCAGGCTGCCATGCCTAGCTGGCATTTATGTAGTTCTGGTGATTTGAACTCTGTTCCTTAAGCTAGAATGGAAAGTTTATTTTACTGAACCACCTCCAAAGCTCATGGTCTGGCATTTAAAAGAGTGTTTGAGAATGTTTCCTGGAGAATTTAGTTGGAGTCATTAGTTTGCTAGGAATCTGTAATAAGAATCTAGTAATTGAGCTGCTGAAACAGCAGAAACTTACTGCCTCAGAGTTTTGTATACTAGAAGTTAAAATTTAATGTGGTTGCAATTTGGTACTTTTGTAGACTTACAAAAAAATCATCATCATCATCATCTTCTTCCTCTTCCTCTTCCTCCTCCTCCCTTCTTCCCCTCCCCNTCTTCCACCTCCTCCCCTCCCCCCTCCTCCTTCTTGTTGGGTTTCTCTGTAGCTTTGGAGCCTGTCCTAGAACTAGGTCTTGTAGACCAAGCTGGCCTTGAACTCACAGAGATCCACCTACCTCTGGCTCCCAAGTGCTGGGATTAAAGGTGTGTGCCACCACCATCCATCTTATGATAGTCTTTTTTACGTGTCCTCCCTAGCCTTTGGAACAGTGGTTCTCAACCCATGGCTTGCAATCCCTTGGTCTGGGGTGGTGAAGGACCCTTTAACAGAGGTCACCTAAGACTGTTGGAAACACAGATACTTACATTACAGTTTATGACAGTAGCAGAGTTACAGTTATGAAGTAGCAACAAAAATACTTATACAGTTGGGGTCACCACCACATGAGGAGCTGTTATTAAAGGGTCGCAGCATTAGGAAGGTTGAGAGCCACTGCTCTGGAGGCTTTGCAGGAATCTTTGCCATTATTTGACTTAAAATTATCACCGAGAATTCTGTGTCCATCTTCACTCAGCATTCTCACTCGTGTATGACTCTGTGTAAGTTTTCCCTTTTTATAAGTATAGTAGTCACTTTGGATTAGGGTTTTTCCTCATGACCTTGTTGGAACCACTTACATTACAACCAACCTATTTCATTTCCAAGTAAAGTTACTTTCTGAAATAATGGATGTTAAGACACCAACATACCTTTATTTATTTGTTTATTTTGGTGTTTTTTTTTTTTATAATACAGTGTTTCTCTGTGTAGCCCTGACTATCCTGGAACTAGCTCTGTAGACCAGGCTGGCTGCAAACTCATAGAGATCCATCTGCCTCTGCCTCTTGAGTGCTGGGATTAAAGGTGTGTGCCACCACTGCCTGGCAGGTCCCCCCCCCACCCGGGAGCAAATAATTTGGTTCATAGTGGGAGCCATACGGCATAGTGGTGCTTATTGAATGATCTCATAAGAATGTAGTGAGGATATTTTGATTTTGAAACTTATTAGGAAAAATAATGCAGTTCTCAAAAATAGATCAAGATAGACATTGTAAGTTTTACCACCTGCTATTGTGTAAGTGATGTGGTTATTTCACTTAAAATACTCCCAAGTAGTGCCTGTAAGGTGGCTCAATGGTAAAGGTGCTTGCTGTCGGGTCTGACAACTTAAGTTTCATCCCTGGGAACTACATGGGAGAAGGAGACAACTGACTTCTATAAATTCCCCTTTAACCTCCACATGTGTGTTTATGGTACACACACCCACGTGTTCATACACACAAAACAAAGGTAATAAAACATAGTCACAGGTATATTTTTATAACTTCTGAGAAAATTTAACTATAACCATCTATATTATTCAGTTGGTACAATGGAGAGACCAAAACACATTAGTGGTTTCTAAAAAGGAGACGTGTTTGTCCTGTTGAAAATCTGGCCCATGGTTCTGTGGTTGCCAGGATCCAGGACATTGATGTACTTACTATAATCCTCACTATGAGATGGATGTTTAGCTTCTGAGATGGTCCTTCTGGCTATCCACTGTTTATGTATCATATGTGCTCTGTAGGAGGACAGATGGGAAGACATATTCCTTTTTATAAAAGAGTAATGACAAGGCTGAGATGGGAGGGTTGTGAGTTTGAGGTCAGCTGAGGAAAATAACGAGTTCATCTCTGTGTTAGTACCTTTTATGTATCCTGCTTGCTTTAAAAGTGCTTAGTTTTTTAAAAATGTTGATCTCAAAGTATCTAGTTTTCCCCAAGGACCCATTCCTGTATTGTAGTGAAAGGGGAGCAGGCCTGTTTTTCATCCGGTCCGGCTCCCGCACAGCTAGCTTATACCCCGAAATAACAACACACAAATTGTA
>LOEQ01001806.1:15842-27115 GCA_001685075.1 Bramus lutescens
GCATACAGCCTAGCTTTCCCTGCCTAGTTCTGTTCTTCCCTGCCATAGGCTCAAAGCAGTTCTATATTCATTAACCAATAAAAGCAACACACAGACAGAAGGACCTCCCACACCAAAGGTCCCACCACCAAATGCCATCAGCATAGGAATTCAAATATCAGTTTCCAATGAGACAACTTATAGGGGACATGTTCACCTATGGTAAGCTCTTGCAGGTTTATGTATGACTCTCCATAGATAGTAGATAAATGCTGGGGATATTATTTGATGAACAATCACTTCTTCCTTTTAGAGTTGGAGAGTTGATTCTTCAAAGATAAGATTCTAGCAATGTTTACTTATGCCAGTCTGAGTCAGTTGTGTATGGATGAGGATAGCATTTGTACCATTGCCTCACCTTGTATTAGCTCATTTAGTCCCTAGAATAACCTGAGAAAGAGGTGCCATTATGATCCCTAAAATTTGTAACATTTGTGTCTGCTACTAACAACCCCTTTTCCCAGCAGAATTTGTATTTCACAGGGAAGGATTGTTTCTGCAGGCTTGCCTGAACTGGCATAGAATGAGTCAGTAACTCATCTGGAAATCCAAGGATGAGGTAGTATTTCAGAGAGGTGGCAAGTGAGGCTAAGAGAAACCAGGGAGTGTCCCCAAGATCCCAGGACAAGGGACCAGGGACAGGACCACTTTGATACTCTTGATCAGTGGTTCTCAACCTTCCTAATGCTGTGATGTGACCCTTTAATACAGTTCACTTTGTGAGGACCCCTGCTGTAAGGTCATTTTCATTGCTACTTCATAGCTGTAATTTTGCTACAGTTATGACTCCTAGTGTAAATATCTGTGTTTTCTGATGGTGTTAGGAGATGAAGGTTGAGAACCACAGGTTGATAATCATTGCTCTTGACTATCCCATGTAGGGTTTGGAAATTTGATGACCTTAAGAGAGCTAAGCAGGGTGGTTAATAATAAAGCGGAAACAAATTCTCCCCTCTTCCCTCCAAACAATCCCCTCTCCTTTACTTACCATCTTATTATGAAATCATATGTACATACACAGATGTAAATAAGCTGATTCCACATGAGAGCAAATATGGGATCTGTCATCTGAATCTACCTTATTCCACACAACCCGACAATCTCTCTCCAGTTCCTGCAAATGGCAGAATTTCATTTTCTGGCTGACTGAAATGGCCTTGTGTAGACATAAGCATGTACAGCCATGTTTTGATGGCATTAGGTCACTTCTGTATCTTGGCTATTTAACTGTAAATCCTGCTGCAGTAAACAAAGATGTGCAGGCAGGAAGGCTTTTTAGTGAAAGCCACAGGCCTGCTTCAATGTGGAACAAACACTGGTCCATCCGCACCTCTAAGGCTGGGCCCATTTAGGGAGGATGTGGCTGAGGTTTGACCACATGGGCTGGGAAGACACAATCCCTGCTTTAGAATGGAAACAGTTTGTGAACATGCGCCTGGCCCTTTCTCTTCACTTCATCATTCTTCACTTCCACTACCTCCATCCCCTGAGAAGGAGACAGAGCTAACTCAGACTGCACATTGATGGCATCTTGGGTCAGGCCACTCTGTGTCACAGGGTTACAGGGCTGTCGGAAGTATAGAATGGTGTTGACCAGCTTTCTTAGCCTCAGTCTCTTAAATGCTTGTCGCCTTCCATTGTGATTGTAGCAATTGAAAATGCCCCAGGGCATTGTACAATTCGCCCCCTACCCTGCCCCCAGAGGCAAAATGACCCCATTAGAGAGCCAGTGTGCTGAGAAATTTGCATCAATCTCCACCAATCTGGAGCCTGGGGCACAGGAAGTGAACTACAATGCCCACTGTGTTCACTAGAGAGAACAGGAGGGCTCCAATGTGTCCCAGAGCTGAGGTTTGAGATGGCAATATTTCAGCACCCCGAGCCTGACAGTTAGGTCTCCCTAGAAACGCACACCAGTCCCTAAAGCTGGGTGTTTTCTGTAGATGAGATAGTTTCTTTGTTCGTACAGCACGCCCTTCTGGAGCACGTAAGATGTGCTAGGAGTGGCTTTGCTGGTGGGATGCTACAGCAGTACTCGGTGGAGGCGCAGGCGCAGGCGCAGCTGTCGCGGGCAGCCTGGGTTATGGGACCGCCTGCTTTGCTACCATTGTTACTCTTACCAGCGCCCTTATTGTTATTCCAGCGGTGCAGACGCCAGCTTAAGAGCTTTCTTTCAGCCAAACTTTGAACTCTGCTCGCTGATATTCAGGCGCCCAAAATCTCTTTGTTGTTCTCCCTCACAGAAGCCAAAAGCTGATTTTTCTTATCACGATGCAAAGTGACTTCGATTTTTTTCAAGTCCTGTCAGTTAATTGTTTTCCTCTCTTTCCTGGGTCAGTGATGAGTACGGGCTGTACTCGTGTGTCTTTTAATAAGAAGGTTTGGACCCAGTCTGCTCAAACTCCCTCCTAAGGGGCTAGAGCTCTTGTTGCGACTTTTTTTTTTCCTTAAAAAGGAAGATTCTGTTTCATTTTAGGCCGCATGTGAATTCTTGCCTCGAGAGCACATGTGCAACTTTCCAGCACCCCGAGAAGGAAGCCTTTTGATAAATGGCACCATAAACGCAGGCAATTTTCTACATCTTGTTTGTAGGCTTTTGAAATTTACAAGGTTTCTCTTTAATACAATTGTCTATGCCAGCTAACGGGCACTTTTACAGTCTATTCGTATTTATTATTAGGATAAAAAAAACCAACCTTGCAACCCTCCCCTTAGATCTTTTATTCTCCATAGAACATAAATAATTCCAAATAACCTGAAATGGCCCAGCCGCTGTTTGATTTGCTAGCCCTGGGTGAAATGCTAGGGTTTTGCTAACCATCACTTCTTTTTATTTATTTATTTATTTATTTTTGAGATTTAAAAGGCCTGGGAAAAATCTTAAACTATATGATATGGGTCTGACCAACGCATACAAAAATGTCAAAGTCCAGTTTTCAAATAATGATGACATTTGATCTCAGTTCCTTGCAAAGTCCACCACACCTGTGTGGGAAAAGACAGAAGCTAGTGTATTTTTAAGGAGAGACTGAGCGGTTTCTTCGGATTAGCTCAAGGCTTCGCACAGTCCCTTCTAGAGACCTTCTAGAGAGGCGCAGGTCACATCTTTGTGCCCTCCCCCAATGCTGGAGAAGGATCCCAGGGCTGCAGGCATATTTGGCAAGCATCTCACCACTGAGGGGTCTCCCCAGCCCTGCTACAGCTTTATAGAGATGTTTACACTGAGTTCTGTTTCTCTCCTACTGGAACAAACACTTGAAGAGTTTGTTATACTCCTAAGGATAAACAGGATCAAGTCAGTTTATCCCCAAAGTGCCTAAATAATTCTAAACAGCCATTTAAAAAGGTTTTGACACTTACTCTAGTTATATGTGACCACTGTCAGCATATTATAGCATAGAAATGGTAAATGGTAAATATATGTACAGTAGAAGATGCATACAAATGATATATATCTTCAGAACACAAAAATTATTAAACCTTCCTTTGCTATTATTAATCTCATATTGTTCACAACTTGCACTGTAGGGCTGTTTCACGCCAGGCCTGATGGTTCACACCAGGTCTTATGATGTACACCAGTAATCCCAGCACTTGGGAGGCAGGAGGATCTTGAATTTGGAACTAACCTACGCAGTATGAAGACCCTGACTCAAAAAACAAATAAGCAAACAAAACAACAAACAAACAAATAAAAAGCCAAGCAAAACCCCAGACAAAAGAAGTGAACATAACCCCATAAAGACCTGTTCAATTCTAAGCTGTAACAACAGCAAAATGATGGTTAGATAAGATGAAATTGGATTTTCTTTCACGTCCAACAGTGGGGAGAATGGACTTCCACGTTAACAGGATGATAGCTCATGAGTTCCCCTGTCTCCTTCTAGCTGTTTAATTTTTTCCATCCTGAGTAAATATCATTGGCTCATGTTCCAGAATGGTTGCTAGCGTTCTGAACATCACAGCCAGGGCCAAGACAGCAGAATCAATAAAGAAGAGAAGTCTCTGCCCTAGCTTTCTTAAGGAAGCTCTTAGAGAGTCACACACAAAGTTCTACCTTCACCCTGTCGGTGAAAACTTAATTACAAGCTAACACCTCCCAGCGAAGAAGATTAGGAAATATATTATTGCATTTGTTTGGCGGTGTACCCAGATGAAAACCAGGCTTCTGTTAATGAGATCGTTAAGCAATGTGCTGTAGTCTCCATCACATCAGGCCAGTAGGGGAAAGGAATGGACTTTCCAGTTAACATAGCTCTTAGAAAGACGTTGCCTTTGCAGTGAACCTCATTCCCTCTCCTCCCTGCCTGACATCAAGGAGTTTAAAGGTCCTGGCAGGAGGGACAGGAAGGTGGATGGCACCTCTGTAGTCTGTGCTGACCTCTGACACCTGGACTGTCCCTGTTGTGGCATGGAGCGATGGCACTGGCTCTCCCTCAAGTGCATTCTTCCTTGAGACTGCCATGGTTCTCTGAGCCTGGCAGGAATCCTTGGCTGCCACTGCTGCCCACTGCAGTCTTGGCTGCTCTTTCTGAGGTCTCTTTGGAGTTCTTAAGACTCTTACAGTCCCAGGAGCTTAGCATGTGAGCCCTTCCTGGGGAGAGGGGACTGGGCAGACCTCAGGCCCACACCCCTTTTCCTAGACCACCGCTGCAAGACACCTGCCCAGGGCTTTTCTCAGGGTAGTGGGGTCCAACCCTTCTCCCATCTCCTCCTCTCTGAGCGCGGAGGGAGAACCCTTAGCTCTTTGTCCTCTGCCCTCAGCCGCTCCCTCACATGTCCCGTTGTGCTAGCCTCCTGTGTTGGAAAAACCATTGTCCTGGGATTAGCTGCCTTTTCTGTTCCCAGTAAGTATCATGGCTTACCATGGACAGTGAAAAGGCTGAAGGGGAAGATCTTATGAAATGTTCACAAGGAAGTAAGCTTCATAAAACATCTGTTGACAGATGCAGGAACCACTCATTTCTTTTCTGTGGGTGGCTTTATGTGTGTGGGAACGCACCTGTGTGGGGGCACGTCTGCAAACCCATGGGCACCTGTGTGTTCAGGCCAGAGGTTGACATCAGATGTCTTCCTCGGCCATTTCGCCACCTTGTTTTTTTAGACAGGGGCTTCTCTCTGAACCTGGAGCTTACCAGTTGTCTAGACAGGTTGGCCAGAAAGCAGCAAGGCTCCGCCCTTCTCCATCTCTCCAGTGCTGGTATTATGGAATTGTGCCAGAGCCCTGGGCATTGGATGTGTGAGCTGGGAATCAGAACCGAGAACTTCCCTTCATCCCCTCATCCAACTCCGCATCCCCACTGTTCATTTCTAAAATCAGGCACAAGACTACAATGTTGAGCAATGTTGGCAGCAATGCTATGAAAGTTACCGTCGGTTCTACCTCTAGTCGATTATCCAGATCATCCACTTAGGAATCCTGCTTGTAGCTTCTTGTGCCAGTCTGTAAGGTGGCAAGGTTAGAATGTGTTATTTTTGTTTTAAGTAACACTAAGTTGCTTGGGTTAAAAAATCATTTAAAGATTTATTCTTATGTATATGTGCTTGTGACTGTGTGAGTATATGTCCCATGTGTGTAGGTGTCCACAGAGACCAGGAGAGGGTGTAGGGTCCCCTGGAGCTAAAGTTACAGGTGGTGATGGGTACCCCAATGTGGATGCTGGGAACCATGCTAGGGTACTCTGAAGAGTTGTAGGCATTCTTAACCACTGAGCCATCTTTCTAGCTTCTACTCCCCCCTTTTCTGTAATAAATATTTTCAGCCCCAAATATGGAAGCCCTGGATGACTGATAAAGTCATGAATTACAGATGTGTCCTAAGTGTGCCCCAGGGAGAGAGGAAAACATTCTCAACTCTCAGGATTAGTCTCTTCTCTCTTTTCAAACTTCAGATACCATTTCCCCTTTGGCATCTTGGTCATCTTAATACCAACTCAGATACCCCTCGGTGCATTTGTTATCTGGCTCAGAGGCAACGTGAAGTTTACACTGTCTGTTGTGAGCAGCGATTGCTTTAAGGAGCATGTCTGGACCTCCCCTCCAGCCCTTGCCTGGAGCCGTCACTGCCTGCTGCGCATGGGCTTATCAGCTGCCACGGTGCTGTCCACATTAAGCACATGTTTTATTCTGCCTCCTGTACTTGGTGATACTCCGACACGAGGGTCGTTAAGGAGCCGAGAGGGGAGTGCCAGAGTTTCTAAAGCAATAAACATTTCTTTATCTTTCTCTCTTTCCTGTCAGTGGCTATTAATCGTGAACTTTTGTGGTACTGGAATCTGCTGTAAAAAAAGAGCGATAAAATTGCCTTTGTGAATTGTGGGGTGCTGAGCCTGTGGCATTTATGTGTTTAGATATTTATTTATTTAAAATGCATCTTTCCTTTAAAGATCTAATAAGTTTGCTTGAGAGGCCCAGGGTAGCCACTCTTTCTTATAAGGTGGCCCGATATTAATCTAGAGATTAATAAAGTTCTGCCTCTGTCCTGGGGCTATACAAGGCTGGATGACTTTTGGTCAGAGTCTCTCATATTTTTTGCTGGAGAGGAAAATGCCTTGTGATTTTGAGAGGCTTTATTGAACCTTAACTGGAAGTTTGAGGCTTCACAATCCATCTGCTAAGAGCAATGGCTGCCCCGAGTCCCAGCTGCGTTGGTCATAAACACTTGCTTTGGAAGGGACAGGCAGTTTTCTGTTCTTCTGGTGGGTTCTTGGGTGATTTTTCTAGTTACGCTTGGATGCTATGAAAAATTTAAGGCTATCTAGTCACATGGGTCTTAAAGAACATTCTGGAGCACTGTTTCTCAACCTTCCTAATGCTGTGACACTTTAATACAGTTCCTTGTGTGGTGGTGATCCTGAATCATAAAATTATTTTTACTGCTACTTCATAACTATAATTTTGCTACTGTTATGAATCATAATGTAAATGCATATTTTTCCAAGAAACCCTTAAGGGCTCGCAACCCACAGGTTGAGAACCACTGTTCTAAAGCAATCCTTAAAGGTCTGAGAACCATTACCCAGAGCTGAGTGAACAGAGGATACCTGGTCCCCCACATAGCCAGGGGGAAAGTGCCTCTACCAGCCAAGCTTAGTGCTCGGTGTTGATGCATATACTTTTTGTTTCTTATGATCCGGGTCTTAACAGGTGTTTACAGAGTAAAGGATCAAATAATACAGAAAGACATTTTTATAAAAGCAGTATAAATTGGTGTAAATTGCTTTTAGAAATACCCACCATTGGGTATAGTGGTTCATGCCTGTAATGGAGAGTTTTAGGTTAGCATGGGCTAAAAAGGTGAATGAGTTCCAGCTAGCCTGGGCAACTTAGCAAGACCTTTAGAAGAGCAAAGAAAAAGAAGGACCCGATAGGTGGCTCACAGGTGGCTCATGCTTGCTGTGTAAGCATGAAGACCTGAGTTTGGTCCAGGATACAAGTAACAAGTTGAGTATGGGCCCACATTCATCTGTAACCCCAGAGATGTGAGGGTTGGAGACAGGAGGATTGCAGAGGCTTGCCAGGCCTCCATCTGGAAAATGCAAATGCCAGGTTCAGTAAGAGACCCTTTCTCAAAGGAATAAGGTGGAAAGTGATATAGGAGGATACCCTACCCTGCCTCTGTGCACGGTGGGGCATGTGTTCCCACTCAGGCATATACACATATTATACACACATGTACATAGACACATACATATACACACATGAGGTAGGGTGCACAGGCCATGCCAGGACAGAACAAGACAGTCCAAAACCACACTTACTCGGGGCCCGCCAGGTACATAGCTTTTTAAAGATGTGAACGATTCCTATTGAATGGTGGCCATGTGCTTATGGGCTACGGCAAAGCACAGGAGGTAGGCGTATCAGTGACTCTTCAAACTCTGCTTTATTCTTGCTTGTTCAGAGGGTCATTTCTCAAGGTCTGGGGAGAAGAGAAAACAGGCACAGCACAGGTCTGTCCTTCTTACCCATGTGGTGGCATAGCCTTTCTGGAAGACAGTAGATGCTAGTTAAATATTTTCTTCAGTCTTTTCTTAGTGTTAATAGAGTGTGTTGCTATTTACTATTCAACGTCTGCTGCTTCCTTTTTGTGTGGGAGGGCTCTAAACTCTCTGTTCCCATCATCCCCCAAGACTGATCAGGCTTGGTCATGTGATTTGCACCAATTAATTTTTGACCTAACATGTCATTGCCTAGCAGAATCTTCGAGACAGTTTATTTACTATCTGTATCATTTCTTTAATAAGCTATTATATAATACATAATACCCAGTCTCAGGAAGTGACCCAGGAGAGTATCAATTCATAGTGTGCATGTTGCAGAAAGGGAAAATCAGATTTGGGGGCAGCAAGCTACCAAGATCTGCGATTGCTCATTATTGTAGCACGAATTAGCCTAGGCTGACTGATCTACTTGACAAAAAATAAACCCAGGAAACCCTTCAAGATTCAGGGCCTCCTCATGTTTTTAAAACTCTTTAAACATTTGAAATGAAAATCTCTTGAACTTGTATATAAATAAACAAGAGAGTAGGCACCAGTTTGGTTATTGCCTAGGTCTATGTTCCAGTGCAGTAACCATTGGTTTATGCCTTGCATAGATGAAATACGACTAGTCAGAATGAAAATGTGATATAAGTGTAACATGTTCAGGGATCCCTTGAGACTTAATAGAGAAAATGTGAGGTGTTTTAGTTTTCATGATTTCATGTTGGGGTGATAAATGTTTTGAACTTGATTGGCTAGAAACAAATACAGGATAGCATTTATTTCCTTTGCTTCCTTTACCTTTATTTTTAAATTTATTCTTGCTTTTTCATTTCTGTGGGTGTGTTAAAGGCATATCTATATTTGTACATTTTTGCATGTGTGGTTATGTATGAGGGGTGGACATGGATGTATGGAAGCTTGAAGTTATGTTAGGAATCATCCTGAAAAGTGTTTCTACCCATTCACCGAGGCACGGCCTCTCAGTCAACCTCAGAGCTCTCAGATATGACTAATTTCCCTAACCAGCATTCTCTGGGGATCGTGTGTCTCCTTCTTTCAAGGCTGGAATTGACAGGCAGGCCAGCATGTCCACCCAGTATTTATGCGGGTTCTGGGAATTCAGACTTAGGCTCTCAAGCTTGTACTAACCACTGTATGATTTCCTAGGGCATTCTTTTTAATTTTGAAGTCTGCCATTAAAAGTTGGCTAAATATGAGGATCATGTAGAGTGTGTGCTTGAGAGAGAGAGAGAGAGAGAGAGAGAGAGAGCGCATGTATATGTGTGTGTGTTACTGAGAACTGAACCCATGAATGCTGATGTTTCCTTCTTAAAAATCACAATTTCATTTCCAAATCCCTCTG
The DNA here is from genome assembly GCA_001685075.1 of Bramus lutescens. Taxonomy (NCBI): domain Eukaryota; kingdom Metazoa; phylum Chordata; class Mammalia; order Rodentia; family Cricetidae; genus Bramus; species Bramus lutescens. The sequence goes on from LOEQ01001806.1 coordinate 25,233, forward strand.
AAATCTGGATCCTTGGAGTTGTGGAGTGAACTGGCATTTTACCTTTCTTGGAAAGATATGAAAAATCATTTATTTACCGCACACAGGATGCTTGGGACAGAGCAAAGAGATGGTTACACCTAAATCTACCTTACTGAACCAGTGAGTTTCTTGGTGTCATAGGAGCATAAGTGAAGAGTGGTTTGCAGGACCCTGGATAGTTCAAAGTGGCTGCATAGCAGAAGAACACACCCTACCTAGTATGAGTGGTGACTGAGGAAATGCACCCACCCCTCCAGCTCCCTGAGCAAGTGGCAGTCAACTCCACCCAAGAGCTTCCTTTCTCCTTCAGTTGCTTATGGTTTCCATAACCTTGGGGAGAGGCCTCCTTGGGCCTTAAACTCCTTGAGTTGGTAAGTGCCCTTAGCCCCTTGCATGTTAGGAAACTCCCTCTTCCTCCTGAAGGGAATGCTTCACTTCCAAGGAAGCAGCTACACAAAAAGGCCCCAAATTAATCTCAGAAGAACAATGGGATGTTTGCAGTCTGCTTGTAGATGCTGGCTTCTCAGGAGAGTCAAAAATAGATTTGGATACCTCATGGCCCTGATTTAATTAGTCACTGTTTAGAAACTACAAATAGCCCAGACATTCTAATGGATTACATCCCAGTGTCCATCTTGAAATCATTCATCTTTATTGATTCTTTTGACATAACATGTTTGGAGTATACATAAAGCAAATTCTCCGTGGAGCACAAATTACTCTCCTTTATGAATCCACACAAAGATGCCAGTTTAGTTCATTTTTTTTCCTGATGTTGAATCCAGGAGACAGATTGAGCCTATTGAAGAAGGTGTATCTTAATCAGCTTGAGACATTCCTATGAAGACTTACCCCTCCTTCAGGTAGGTAAGCAGAGCCTTCTCTCCATATTGTTTTTCTTCATATTTATAAGCATTTGAACCCTTAGCATAGTATTTCTCAACCTGTGGGTCACAGTCCCTTTGAGGTTGAATGACCCTTTCACAGGGGTCACATATCAGATATGCTGCATGTCAAATATTTACATTATGATTCATAACAGTAACAAAATTATGGTCATGAAGTAGTAACAAAAATAATTTTATGGTTGGGGGTCACCACAACATGAGGAAACGTGTTAAGGGGCAGAGCATTAGGAAGGTTGAGATCCACTGCCTTAGCATCTGTGGACTGTGATCTGGCAGATTTTAAGGCATGGTTAGCATCATTGGCCTGTTGGTCAGGGGCCCCTATTCTCCATAGGCTAATTTCTAGACAGAGCTCCATGTAAGACAGTGTTCATGTGTGTGGCTGTTATACCACCATCACCAAGAGGTTTTCCCTTTTTTTCTGCCCGCAAAACACATGGATACAAAATAGAGACCTGATCCAGTCTTCCCAGGGGACATAGTAAGGATCCAGGATTGAGACTTAGACTCTCATTCCTACCACCAGTAGACAGCCATAGTTAGGGGCTAAGAAACAAGCCAGGCACCATGCTGGGCACTTTTATGTGCTTATACCCAATCCCACAACTCTTGTTAGCTCATCTCTCCAGACACCCTGCCCTGCAGAACGCCTCCTGGGATTACATGTAACCTTCTGGCTGATTTCAGGTAAAGGATGATAATGCTTTTATTGTGGTTGATGCTTGTTTCTTGTGTAAAACAAAACACAGAGGTGTTTACAGGTGATCCAGGCTGGGAGACTCTCAAATCCCCAGGAACTCAGCCGGTTTCCTATTCTGCTTCTCTGCAATTCCTCTTGGTTCAAAGGGGCTGGCTGAGCTCTTGCTATTGCATCCACATACCTGCCAGTAGAAAATAAGGCAGAAAGGGGTGTTGAATTTTGTCAAATGCTTTTTCCGCATCTAATGAAATGAT
>LOEQ01001806.1:40600-61648 GCA_001685075.1 Bramus lutescens
ACATCCACATCCACACACACACACATCCACACACGCAAGCGCGTCTTCCCAGATATAACCCTTTTAGTCTATATAATGCTGCATGCGTGTATATTTTCAGGGCTGAGAATTTGGGTGTCCCTAGGAAACCCAGCCTCTCCCACTCCCAGCTTTCCTTAGTTGCCTGTAGTTCTTTGTGTTGGTTGAGGTCTTGTGGGATCTCTCTTTCCTGTTTGGCAAGTGTATTGTTATCCTTGTTCAGCTCACATTGGGCAGTTGTGTTGGTGAGACTTAGTAAGTGTAACTTCTTGTGTAACTAGGGGACACAATCTCACAGCAAGCTCCCTGATCCTCTGGTTCTTACAATGTTTCCAGCCCCTCTTCTGCAATATTCCTTGAGTCTTAAGTGTTTTGTAGTTGTAGCCATTGGGACTGGGCTCCACAGTTTATCTTTGTCCTTATAGTATATGCTTTTAATGCTTATTTTTATTTGTTTAACTTTTTGGTTAATGCATAAACACACACAGGGTCAGGATGATCCACATTCACCCCTTGTCCCACTGGAGGGTCTGCAGGACAATAACACACATGGAGCTGTCACCTCAAACGATAAGAATGCCTCTTTTGGGAGGCACTGTAGGACCTGAAGGACCTGCAGAAGAGTGCTGCATTTTCAGTTTGTCATTCCACAAGTGTATATATGTGTGTATAAATGTGGTACACATTCGTGTGTGTGTGTGTGTGTGTGTGTACAGAAGCCAGAGGTGTAGTTCCTTAAGACAAAGTCTCTCACTGAACCCGGAACTCACCAAATCAGATAGGTTGGCAACTAACAAGGCTCCATGATCAGTACTGGGGTTTTAGAGGAACGTGACTACACCCAGCTTTTATGTGTGGGTACCAGGGATTTGAACTCAAGTCTTTATGCTTGTGCAGCGAGTACTTGTGCTAACTGAGCCATCTCCCTGACCCCTATATATCATCTTATTTAAATATATATGCATGCATGTTTGTGTGTACACATAAATAATATATATAATTGAATAGTATAATTATATAATATGATATAAAATATTTTAGTAGGAGTAGACTTTATAATAATGATAAACATATAGTAAATACATGAGTATAGTTGTTCATCTTCATTATCAAATGTCACTTACTGCTCTAGTGTAGCATGGATAATAAAAACCCAGAGACAGATATTGGGGTTCAGAATATCTGAAAAGCAAAGCATTCCAACCACTAGAGAGCTCTTACCTCTATGAAAAAGAGTGACTTCCGGTCTCATTCCATCTTATATTCCTCTCTAGTGCTGAGATTAAAGGCATGCACCACCATCGCCTGGTCTCTATGGTTAACTAGTATGGCTGCTGGGATTAAAGGTGTGTGCCACCACTGCCTGGCCTGTATGGCTGCCTAGTGTGACTGTTTTGTATTCTGATCTTCAGGCAAGCTTTGTCAAAATGTAAATAAAATATCACACATTCTAGTGTATATGATATGTTTTATATAAGCAAATATAACGTAGACCAACATCAACACAGACTCTTAGGAAGTGCCTTGTGCAGTGGTTATAGCATCACCAGGTACACAGAATTTCTCAGCTCTCTCATATCTCATTGAACCATACTGCTAATCACAAAATGGTCATATGCAGCACATTTGTAAATATACAACCTCTAATTGTCTGTTACATTTCAAAGTTGGAAAACATCAGTAACAATATTATAATTTGGTTGCTCAATAAACTATTTTTTTTAAATCTCAATACAGTAGTCAAAGTGGTTTCTCACCAATGTGATCAATCAATAATCATTCCTAATGGCTGATCTGCTAATTTCAAATTAAAGATTTGTACAAATAATATGGGTGTTGGTGCTGTGAAAATATTTGCAATTTTCATTAATGACAAAGTCAGGAACACTTGTTACCTTTATACTTAATGTTCAGCTTCAGTAAGATGCCATGGAAAACTAGAGTGTGGGTTGAATTCTCTGCTTATGACCAAGTTAACAGGTGAGACAGAGGCAAAGTGTACTCGGGACATTTTTGACGTGAGGTGGATGGGAGCAAGGATGCTGGGAGATGCTGTATCTGGTGTATCAGGAAGCTCAAGGGAAGAGGAGCACTTTGAAGGATGAGGGCAGCACTGCAGGAAGGAGGGGGCAAGAGAATGTTGTCCAGGGATCTTCTAACATTCCTTGGCATTAACAGCGTGGTATTAGAATGCTGGCTGTGTGAAACTATACATTCGTCCAAGCCCACTAAGTGAGTAACTGGGAGTGAGTACCAATATGAATTATAGGCTGTGGGTGCTAGTGATGTATCTGTGCAGGTTTGTCTGCTGAAACAAACGAGTGGAGGGAATGGATGCTGATGGGGAAGAGGCTGTGCTATGGAACTTTCTATACTTTCTGTCCAGGTTCACTGAACACCTAAAACTCCAAAATAAATAAACAAATAAATAAAGTGCTGGTTAATTCTGTAAAGTATTTGCTGTGAGCGCATGAGGACCTAGATTTACTCTCTAGCACCTATGGCATGGTGGGCGAGCAGCTGTGCTGTGGACGCAGAGACCAGAGCATTCCCCAAGGTGTGCTGGCTGGCCGTCTAGCGCCATGTTCATAGAGAGGCTCTGTCTCAAAGTATAAAGTAGAATGCAATTGAGGAATCAACCCAACATTTACCTTTGGCCTTCACATGTATGTACAGCATGCCTGCACACATACATGCACACACAAACTGTACACACAAACAATCTGTTTATGTTGAACAAATAATTTGAGAATCTGTTCTGGTTTAAATGTGAATAATAAAATCATGACTAGGAGCATAACATTGGGTCCTGGGCTAAATTCTGAACAACAACAACAAAAGACACCAGAGGGGGGGATGTATTAGAAGAAAAGTCTATGGACTAGGCAGTGATACCACACCACTGTCAAAGTTTCTTCCCTTCTGTATGTGGAGACTGCTGGTTTGTTTTTCGGCAACCCAGACCCGAAATAATCACACAAAAACTATATTAATTATAACAATGCTTGGCCTATTAGCTCAGGCTGCTTATTAACTAACTCTTACATCTTAAATGAACTCATTTCTGTTAATCTGTGTATCGACACAAGGCTGCAGCTTATTGGTAAAGTTCGGGGCTGTCTGTTTCCCTTGGCAGCTACATGGCATCTCCACTTTCTTTCCTCTTCTATCTCTGCTTGGAAGTCCTGCCTTGCTCTATTCTGCCCTGTCATAGGCCGAAGCCGCTTCTTTATTCATTAACCAATAAAGGCAACACAAATATAGAAGGACTTCCCACACTGCCCTTTGATAATGGCATTACAGTTCACAGGCCATAGGCAAAAGAATCTGGGCTCAAAATACATGGGGATTATGTATGTATTTTATTAGACTCTTTCAAGTTCAGTATCACTCCAGGACAAAAGCGTATGTCAGTGATGTGGGGCATTGGGTAAGAATCCTTGTCCCTGAGTCTGATGACCTGAGTTCAAACCATGGACCCTACATGGTGGTAGGAGATAATTGATCCTGACATACTGTCCTCTGACCTCTACACACATACTATGGCACACAAAACCCTGCCTCAAATGAATGAATGAATGAAGAATACTTGCTAAATTCACCAATGACTATTATGTATATTATTAATAGGATGCTCTTTTTATTTGTTTATCTGATTCCCCCCCCCAAGACAGAGTATCACTGTATAGCTCAGGCTGGCCTGCAGCTTGGAGTGTTACCATAGTAATGGTCCTCTGCTGCAGCCTCATGAGAGCTGGATCCAGATGTGTGCTTCCACAACCAATTTCAATTTTAACCTTATGGCTGCCATTTAGGTGCTCACTGTATAGCCAGGCTGGCTTGAATTTGTAGCAATCTTCCTGTCTCTGCCTTCCAGGAGCGTGGGTGATGGGCATGAGCTACCCTACAGCTACTTAAGGAGTTCTCGCTACTTAACTATCTCATGTTTTTTGAATAATTCTTCCATGGCCATTTACAAGAAAATAGACGTACAAATGTCTAAGTGCGCAAGTTCTTTATAAAAATGGCATAACATTTGCATACGACATGCACACATCCTCCTGAATCTGTAAGTCATCTCTGGATTTCTTCTGGCACCTAATGCAGGACACTGCCATGTAAAATGCTGCAGCCATGTTCCCTTCACGCAGCCCTCTCCTCTCTTATTTTTCTTCTCTCCTGTTATGAGGACACTCACTTATCTTGAAAAAATTGTAAAAAATGAATAAACAAATGAAAAGAACATCCTATTGATAATATATAATTGTCATTGATGAATTTAGCAAGTATTCTTAATTTATCATCCTCCTGGATAGTCCTCCATAATCTCACGTTTCTTTGTTGTATTGCAGAAGACCCTTTCTGATAAAGTCATGCTCGCAGGAGCATATCTTTCTGTGGCACATTGTTTAACTCATTGGGTCTCAGTTCTCTATCTGGAATAAGAGACCTTTGGTGACAGAGACAGCTATATCCACCCACAAAAGGTGGCTGGCTCCTTTCTGCCCTGCACTGAGATGGTGACAGTGAGAGAGAAACCCTAGAGACCCTGAGATGGAAGCATCTCATGGAAGCATCTGCATGTCCCGCCTTTTATAACCTTGAGTAGTTGAGCACCAGCCCCCATCACCGAGCAACCTGAGTCTCCACCTCTTCAGCTCTCACAGAACAAACATTTCTAAGAGACACTTTCCTGGAGTTTCTTGGACACGTAGCTCAACTCAAAGTCATTCCCTGTTTCTCAGTGAGCTGTCCCCCCAAAAGTAAGCCAACTTATCATTCAGAAAAAGCCTGCTGATCTCGAATTTGCATACCCCAGATGAGGCTGCAAAGCCATTTATCTCTCAAGAGCAGCCTGCTGTGGTCCCTTTTATATTTTTATGGGATTGTCCTTAAATGGCTGATTAGTTTGGGCTGATTTATAAATGCTTCAAGCCTGGCAATTTCTCCGCTAGTGATTGGACAGATTTGTGTCCGGCTTTAAGCAGGCTTGACGGTCCATTGTTTCAGCGCATCTGTGGGCCACCCCTGTCCTACAGTGACCTCACTTTTTCCCGGTCCCAGCTGGCTTAGTCCTTCACCAAGTTTTCTCAAGGTTTAACCCTGACTGTCATTGGCTATTTGTCTTTGAGAAAGGCAAAACAAATACACTGTGAAAGTAAAAAGGTACTCATAGCTCCCCCCCCCTTTCTCATTCCCGTTATCTTTAGTGGCAAGGGAAAAAAATCCCACAAACACTAGCTTGGTTATTTATCCTTCCGTGGGCTTGGTTTTCTTACTTGAAAATAGAAAATGTTAAACAGATTTTTTTTCTGTCTTGGGAATTGATAGAGAATCATCCAGTAGTAGGAAACTGCCTGACATAAGCCCTCTGCAAACGCCAGCAACCGTGTTTCCTATTGGGTACCATGGAGAGAAGCAGGCAAGGGAATCAGGGTGAGACCCTTCACGCCCTTAAGCCCAATGTGATTTGATCTGTGTGCCACTGTCCATCTGCTGCATCTTCGCAGGATGGCTTCTTATGGAAGCAGGTGCAGCTTTCCCTGATGCTGTGTCCCCACTTAACAGCTTCCTACTTTGCTTTGTTCTGTGTTGTTTAAGTTTTAATCTTAAAGTAATATATGTATTCCAAAGTCACCATCCTATTTGCTGTGAATTCTATCCAAAAGCAAACCACTCTTTTTAAAATTTAAATTTGTGTGTGTGAGGGGGAAGGGGGTAAGAAAGTCAGAGGACAATTTGCAGGACTTGGGAGTTGATTCTCTTCTTCTGTCATATTGGTCCTTGGGATCGAACTCATGAAGTCAGGCTTGGCCATAGTCTTTTATCCACTGAGCCATATCACTGGCCTGTCACTTTCATTATTTTTCTCTTTCTTGTGTGTTATTTAATATTTTTAGAAAATTTACAGTCTACCCTTTGTATCTGTGGATCATACATATTTGGGGGGGAAGAAACCCTACGTTAGATCTGAGCAACATGATAGCATTTTACATGGCAGGGTACTGCATTAGGTGCGTTAAACAACCGAGATGACTTAAAGATACAGGAGGATATATGAGGGTTGTATGCAAATACTATGCCATTTTTTAAAGAACTTGAACATTTATTTATTTGCATCTCTGTGGAATTCTAGGACCTACCTCCCGAGGATACCAACAGTCAACAACACTTATCTTGTTATTTCTTGGAAATTATTTTCATATATATATACTTTATACATATATACATTATGCATAATACACACACACACACACACACACACACACACACACACACACAGAGTCTCATGTATCCCTGGCTGGTTTTGAACTTGCTATGTAGCTGAGGATGAGCTTGAACTTCAGATCCTCCAGCCTCCACACCCCAAGGTCTGGGTTCGCAGGTCTATACCACTAAAACCTGGTTTATGTGGTGCAGAGGACTGGATGCAGGGCTAGGCGACTGAGATGCACCCCCACCGTCTTGGCATTTACTTTAGATCGTTTATTGGTTTCCTCAATGGAAACTGATAGTCTTGCTTTCTTATATACTGCTCCACACCCGCACAATGAGTTTAGTACAATCTGCCATTAGTGTTACATCGTATTTCCACTCAAATTGTTCTTCTGTATTTATATCATTTTATTATGTAAATATTGTTCACTGCTCAGCACCAGAATGGAATGAACTGCTGTTAACTTTCCTTTTTTTAATGAACTTTTGTTTTCCCCTTGGAGTTAGTAATTGCTTTGCTTATTTATCTCATTTTTAAAATTGGAAAAATATTTTTTCATTTCTTCTGATCACAGTGTTCCCTCTCCCATCTCCTCTCAGATCCTCCCCACCTCCCCATTCACTCAAGTCCACACCTTTTTCCTCTCTCTTTAGAAAACAAGCAGGCAAATTAAAAAAAATCATAATAAAGCAAAAACAAAGAAAATGCATGAGAGCATACACATGCAGACACACACACAAACACACACACACACACATGCAAACATACAAACAAAGGATCAGAAAGGTTAAAAAAAAGCCCAAATGCAGGGCCCACCATTGAAGAGGTGGATTAAGTCAACCTAAGTAGAGGTGTAGCGTTTGTTCCATAGCGAAACATTTGAAGAACCCAAATTCAGCAAGTTTCATGGCAGTTTCAAATTCAAACTGCTACAATAAATTTACTGGGCATTCTCAATACTTGAACATGGAACATGTGCACAGGGAGTGAAATAAGCATTGTACTTTATAGGCACTTGTATCCTAAGTGGAAAATGCAATGTCTAATAAAACAGGTGGAAAATGGAATGTCTAATAAAATATTTAAATTGGCACCGAAAAAAAGCCCAAACACAGCACTATGAGACAAAACTATCCTGCAAAAATACCACTGAGTTTATTTTGTGTTGGTCATGAACTGCTGAGCATGGGGCCTGCCCTTGAGTGTGGTTTGTATACACAGTGAGACTGCATTGGAGGAAACTAGTTTTCCTTTTGTGAGGCATTGTCAGTTGAAGATAGCTTCTTGGTAAGCAATGGGGGCACGTGTCTACTTCCCCTCTCAGCACTGAAACACTGTCTGGCATGGATCTGTGCAGGTCCCGTGTATGTTTCTGTGAGTTTGTATGTGTGCAAGTCCTGTTGTACCTGGAAGACACTGCTTCCTTGGTGTCCTCCATTCCCTCTGGCTCTTTTAATCCTTCTGCCTTCTTTTCCACAGACATGGCCTTCAGGACTAAGTGTTTCAAGTCTCTCACTCTCTGCGCATTGTCCAGGTGGCTCTCTGTATGTGTTCCCATCTACTGCAGGAGGAAGCTTCTCCCATGATTGTTGAGAGAGGTACCGATTGATCTAGAAATATAGCAGAATATCTTTAGGAGCCATTTTATACTGTGTCCCTTAAGCATGGCCACAGTATTTGGTTTCCTCCTAGGTCCGTGGTCTATCTTGTCTTAGGTTGTTGACTGCCTGAGCCAAGTCAGACACAGGCTCCATCTCATAGAGGGTGCCTTAAATCTAATCAGACAGTGGTGTTACTCACAGAGTTTGTGCACTATTGCACCATCGTATTATGCAGACAGGTCACTACTGTTGGTAGAAAGAAGGTGTTGGATCTGGCTTGGTGTTTCCTTTCCTCCTCTGGTAGCATGCAGAGTTCCTTCCAGTACTGTGAACACTCATCACTAAGGGTAAAGGCTCTAGTTGGGCACCAGCTCAACTATTCCATGTTCAATGAGTTGTGTAGGTGCTACCTTTAGCAGTGGGACCTTGCTGTTAGTTTGTGGAGAACAACCAAAAGCCTTCTCAATATAGCTTGAGTCATTTGGGGCTTTGTGGCCACTTTGGCCAACAACTCAATTAGCTATAATCCATTACTGGTATTGAAGGTTTTACTTGGTGGCAAGAGTTATCTAGCAAGGACTTTATTTGGTGACTCCATTTAGATTTCTTTCAAATGTGTATATATTCTAAGAAGCTTCTAGTTGAATAGGCTTCCATATGGCCCAACAAATGGCCCTTAATGTTAGTTATACCTCTCTCCCAATTTATCTATTTTTTCAATGTCTTTGTTACTAATTTCTTCTCAAGCACTTTGGTGAAACTATCTGGATCTTTCTGACATGTCCTAACTGTCAATTTGATGTTGGAAGGGGCCTTGATTCTGTGTTATCCATCATGGAGTCCCCTCCCTGTAGGCTACCTGCATCTCCAAGAAAAAGAAGGCTTATTTCTTTCTTCACTTTAGCATCCTATCTTCCCCAGTTACTAAGGAAGAGCAGGTGGGATGCAGAAATAGTAACACTGCATGTCTGGCAATACAAAGACACTTTATTACTACAGTTGATGAACCATTTATTTAGGTGTGTAGTTCTGCCTTAAAATAATTATTTTCCAGAAAAAGCCAAGGCTTCTCTCTACTGCCTTCTGGTTTTTAGGTTATGATTTGGAACATCTAGGTAATCTGTCCTCTTCGGTAGGGGGCACATCGTGCTTGCTATCTCTCAGGAAGTCCTTGTTGTAAAGTCTTCTCGGCATTGCTGGGGTTTTGAACGTCCTAAGGCTTCGCCCAAGAGCATACTTCATCTCTTATACTCTCTGTGCATCAGGGCACTAATTCCTTCTAGAGATTCATATTCTACAACTCCGGCAGATTTTATTGTTGTAAATAATTAATGGTTGCCTCTCCTTTATTTTTCCCATTTTCTCTGCCTGAGCTTCCCATTTGGGACTCCAAATTGAGCCTTTAACTTTATTATCTTAGACTTCCTGTATTTTCTGCCCTTTTGGTTGTGTTTTTGAGATTTTTTTTCTTAATTGTGCCTGTCATTTCTTGTCCTCATTTGCCTTATACTTTTGTGCTGAATTTCTGTGGTAAATTACTTTTTGTTTTCAAAAGTTAGAGGTTTATGTTTTTTTTTAATAGAACTCTGTCCTTGCTTCATGAATACGGTATCCTTTTCTTCTTTTCATGTGTATGTATGCCTGACATATCTGCTTATGTGTATGTGTGTTCACATTTGCATGTGGGTGTGCATGAAAGTATGTGCTCATGTGTGTAGAGACCTGAGGTTTATGTTGGGAATATTCCTCCATTGCTCTTCCACCTTCTTCTTTGAGATAGAGTCAGTCACACCCAGAGCTCATCCATATGGCTAATCTCACTAGCTGGTTTGCTCTAGGCGTCCCTTCTTCACTTTCTGATTCTGGAGTAACTGGCAGGCTCACACATCCACTCAATGTTTACATGGGTTCTGGGGATCTGAACTCTGGTCCTCTTGCTTTGTGGCAAGTGCTTTAACTGCAGAGCCATCTCTTCAGCCTATACTCTGTTATTAAGGATTATGTGTTTGGAATCTGGGTCTGTTTCTCACACTCTGTCTTTTCTTTGACGTTCTTCCACTCTCTCCCCCTGCCCCTCTACTGCACAATATATTTGCTTTGCTTTTAATCTTTAGCGCTAGAAGATTTGTTTATGTATCTAATGACCTTTGATTGTACATCTATATATTAAGGAATAGAGGGAGGAAAGTGCTTCAAACTTGAGTCTGGGGTATTTTTAAGCATTTTTTTTCTGTCTGGGATTATGTATATTCGTGTTTTGTATATAGATTTGGTGTGTGTGTGTGTGAATGTGGGGGGGGGTATATGTGTTGAGAACATATACCGTTAGGTCTTTGGGGTATGTGCTTTGAGGTCTGTACGAACAGGATGTGAGCGTACCTATATATGTGTATCAAATGTATTTGGCAAAATTGATGACTTGATTGTAAGGGAAACATGTTCCGGCTATTTTTATCTTGACCCTCCTCAAATGTCCATACATGTAATTTTATTTCTTTGATTTAGTAAATATCTCTATCTGGGAATCTTTTTCTCCTGCCTCAGAAATCTTCTGGGGTAATCCTAGAAGCTTTGATAGACAGAATGGTGATGGCCTCATCCCTTGGCCTTCCAACTTACACATCCGTATTTTATGTCTGAGACCTCATCTAGTTCTTTGCTGTGTCTTGAGTTTTCACATAAGGGGGCAGCATCTGGCTTGATATCTCCAGATATAAAAAGAACAATAACTCCTGGGATCAGGTTGAGCCTGAGCCTTTTGTGAGGGGTTGTAGGAGACTTTGGAAGTGTGACAATTCCCTTGAAATTTGGACTAGTTATCTCACTCATTTCAACCCTTCCCTTTTCCCCTTAAAGATATCCAGTGCCTCCAGCTTTCGAACCTTCCTGGGCCACAGCAACATAACTTCCCAATATAGTCAGCTTCTCCCCCACTCCCCAGATCCATCTTTTAGGTCTCAGGAGTCAGTGTTCATAGTTTGCTGATGACTTTTAGCCACCAACATCTTATTTCTATTTCTGTGTCCTTGTACCTTTCCTGACATTTTAGTGTGAACTTAGAAGGAAGCCACCTCACTAGGTGCTTTCCAGAGATCTCAATGGCTCTTTGTTAACGCACTCTGAAGTCTACATCTCCATGGAGTGTGACAGAGAAGTGTGGCTGCTTTCTGCTTTGTTCTGTGCACTATGTCCGGGCAACAGTATCCATTTGCTGTTTGGGGGATGTTTATTGAGCACCTACTGTATGCTAGGCATCATCCTAAATGGAGAGAGGAGGGATATAGAAACTAACAGACACTGTCTAAGCTTGGGAAGTTTCTGGGTGGTTGTCATGGAGATAAGCTATAAAGAAAAACACCAAGCTGTCACTGTTATGTAGTTCTAAGTGGGGACAAGTCACAAGGTTTAAATTGGGTGGCTGCAGGCTGTATTGTAGTTTTTAAGGGAAATGGGCTGACTGGCTTATGTGTTTAAGTGGTTGGTCACCAGATGGTGGTGCTGTTCTGGGAGGCTGTTTAAGAGGTGGGACCTCCTGGCTCATGGGTTGGGACTTTAGGAGTTGTAGGACCATCCACTCTTGGTTCTGTCTGTTGCTGTGATACGGTCTGCTGCATTCCAGTCCTGTAGCACTGATCTAACCAATTCATCTGTTGAAGAAGGACTGTAACTCTTCAACTGTGAGCCAGCTTACATCATTCCTTCTTTAAATTGCTTCTGTGAGGTATTTGTCACAGATGTCCCTGTTAAAGAGACATTTAATTTATACTGACTTCTGAGTAACCAGAAGGCATCAGCTGTGCCAAGGCCAGAAGAAAAAATACTGTAGATGTAGGGGACAGTTGGAACAAAAAAAGTCATAGTGGAAACCCAGAGACTTAAAAGTCATGGGCAAGGGCAGTAATGTTGGGGGCCATAACTGAGGTGTAAGCTATTTGAGGGGGTTAGAGGCTTAACAGGATGACACTCTCTCTATCTCTGTGCTAGGAGTGGGTTTGAACTGTAAATGCTATAGCGAACCAGTTGATAGTGCTTTCTCTCTTTCTGTAGTGCATGTGTGCGTGTACTACAATGTACATACTTATGTGCACATGTGTGTGGAGACCAGCAGCTGATGTCAAGTACCTTCTATTATCTTTCTTCCCCTTGTCATTTGAGGCAGATTGTCTAACTGGACCTTTGTCACACTAGACTATCTAGCCAACAAGTGCTGGGATCTGCCTTTCTCTGCCACAATCTAGAACTAGGGTTGTAGACTTGCTCAACTGTGCCCAGTTTTCATGTGGGTGATCTGGACTGAGGTCTCTGGGTTTTCTCCTCAGCCCTCCAATAGTGTTAACTTGGAAGGGGAAAGTAGTGAGATTTGAGTGCAGGCTTCTCAGATTCATTGTGGAATTTGAATAGAACCAGTGTGGTGTTTTGAAAGAAAATGGCCTCTAAAGGGAGTGGCACTATCAGGAAGTGTGGCTTTGTTGGAGTAGACGTGGCCTTGTTGGAGGAAGTGTGTCACAGTGAAGGTGGGTTCAGAGGTCTCATTTATGATCAAACTGTGCCCAGTGAAACAGACAACTTGCTGTTGCCAGCAAGTCAAGATGTAGTAAACTCAGTTCCTGCTCCAAAACCATGTCTGTGTGTATGTTACCATGTCCCACCATAATGATAATGGACTGAACCTCTGAAAGCTTAAGCCACCCAAATTAAATATTTTCCTTTATTAGAGTTGCTGTATCTCTTCACAGCAATAGAAACTCTAACTGAAACAGAAGCAGGTACTTGGGACTGGAGTATTTCTGTTATAGGCCTGACCTTTTTTTTTCTGAAGAAATGTGGGCCTTGGGATTGTGGATTGAAATAGAAGCTGAATGCTTTAAGTGCTGCTTAATGGGCCATCCTAATAGGAATATAGAGCATGGTGGTGCCGAGTGTGATTTGAACTGTGGGTGCCTTGATCAAGAGGTTTCAGAGGAGGAGAATGGAGAAGAATGCTAGCTTGTGGCCTAGAGATCATTCTTGTGATATTTTGGTGAAGAATGTGACTGCTTTTTGCTCGTGTCCAAAGAATCTGTTGCCTGAGAATAAAGTGAAGAGTTTTGGATTAATTCCATTGGCAGATGAAATCTCAAAATAGTCTAGCCTACTATAGACTCTGTTGTGAGGTTACTAGTGGTAACTCTAATGAAGGTTTATAATGAAAAGGAGCAAGATGAGCAAGGAAAATATTTGAAGAGAAAAGGAGCACCATAAAGTGAAATGGAGCTAAGTTCTATATTCATGGAGATAAACAGATTAATAATTGGAATAAAAATTTAAAAAAAGAAATGGAATAAAGGGAGTGGTCACCTCAGGGCAAGATCACACCCAGTTAAGTTTCCAGCTCATAAAACTAATTAAATAAAAGATTAGAGACAGGTGTGCTGGTGTATGCCTTTAATCCAAGCACTCTAGAGGTAGAAGCCATTGAATCTTTGAGTTTGAGGCCAGCTTGGTACACAGAGCAAGTTACAGAACAGCCAACTTTAGGCAGCAAAGGTAATCACTGAAAACAGCAAGTTGATGAAGATGTAATTAAAATATCTCTGAGTTCAAGGCTGGCCTGGTCTGCAGATCTAGTTTCAGGATAGCCAAGCTTAGGCACTGAAGGAAACCAACAAAAATAGAAAGTTGGTGAAGATGTAATTGAACAAGGGGGCCATGTTCCATCCCCAGTGATGAGGGAGGTGATGTATGCTGTGTGTATGTTTTATTAAGCTGCTTTCAGCCAATGGCTTAACAGAGTAAAGCCAGGCTGAAACATATNGAGAGAGAGAGAGAGAGAGAGTAGGCAGAGTCAGGGAGAAGCCATGTAGCTGCAGGAGGAGACAGATGCGCTGGAACCTTGATGGTAAGCCACACCCATGTAACGATACACAGATTAATAGAAATGGGTTAACCAAAGATACAAGAGCTAGCTAGCAATACACTTAAGTGATTGGCCAAACAGTGTTTTAAATAATACAGTTTCTGTGTGATTATTTTGAGTCAGGATGGTCAGGAAATGAATGAGCAGCCATGCGGCTACACCTCAGTAAGCAGCAGAACCTGGCAACTTTGGCCACATGGCTCTGGAGTTAAGGAGAGAAGAAAGGGGCTATGGAATTTGCCCCCGAGACTAAGGAAAGCTGCTGAGGCCAGGCATGCGTCAAGGATGTCCCTGAATTAAGGCCTAGAGAAGTCATTGCATGAAGCTGTGAAGTTGAAACCTGGATTGCCTTAGAGGCCTCAAGATATTTGAGATGCCAGAGCCATGGGATACTTACTGAGGAAAGCTCCTAACAGGAAGTGGAACCAACCCAAGAGGAAGAAGTGTGTTGCAGTCAGCAAAGCTGAAAGGAATTGGAGATCTGAAGAGTATTTTGATATCAGACATGGAGATGCAGAGTTTGGAGTTTGGCAATTAGTTTTTGGTCTTGTTTTGGTTCAGTATTTCCTCACTGTTACCATTTCAAAATATAGGGCAACATATATCCTCTGCCATTACATGTTGGAAGTATGTGATGTTTTTTTTGATTCTGTAGTGGATTATAGTCAAGAGAGTGCATAAATCTCTTAAAAGAAGAGACTGAACTTTAGACTTTTAAACAACTTTGAGACCGTTATAGACTATGGGACTTTTGAAGTTGGACTGAATACATTTTGCATTATGATATGGTTACAAGCTTTTGGGGGCCACAGAGTAGAATGTGGTGCTTTGAAAAAAAAATGGACCCCAAAGGGAGTGGCACTATTAGGAGGTGTGACCTTGTTAGAGTAGGTGTGGCCTTGTTGGAGGAAGTGTGTCACTGTGAAGGTGGGCTTTGAGGTCTCATATATGCCCAAGCTGTATCCAGTGAGACAGACCACTTCCTGTTGCCTGCAAGTCAAGAAGAGCACTTAGCCCCTTTTATGGCACCATGTCTGCCTACACGCCACCATGTTGCAGCATGATGATGATGGACTGAACCTCTTAAAATGGAAGCCATCCCAATGGCTCTTCCTTTATAAGAGTTGCTGTGGTCATGGTGTCTCTTCACAGCAAAAGAACCCTAACTAAGATTACCAGTAAGTGGAAACCAAACCCGCTAGTGCTGCCCTAACATGGGTTTGCAGACTGTGGGGCTCAGGAAGTGGGTAGGCATTTTCCCATAATTCTGGACTTTAGAGAGCTGAGATCAGTGCATGGGGATGATTGGTTTCTGCTGAGGGCTCTTCCTGGTCTGCAGATGCCTCCTTGATGTGTCCTTACATAGCCTTTTTTGTTCTGCATGCATTCCTCGCTCTCTGGTTGTAAAGATATCGGTCCTATTTGATTAAGGCTACACCATTATGGCTTCAGGTAACTTTAATCAGCTCTCTCAGAGCCACATCTCCAAATACAGGATGGTTACTGGGGCTCCAACTATGAATTTTGGTGAGAGAGCTCAGTCCACAACAGTAGCTTGACTGGAGCCCTCAGGATGGTAGGACATAGTGTCGGGAACACAGAGAGAAATACTGACTACTCGAGCAGATAAAGAGGGGAGTGAGGTGGGGTTGCAGGTGTACTAGATGCGGGAAACTTGAGCTTTCCTAGAGAGATTCTGGAAGAACTTGTTTTTTGAAAGGATGGTTGGTAGCACCGATCTGTGAATTTAAAAAGTGAACTCTCTACATCTCTCCCTCTGTGTGAATGTATACGCATATAGATATGTGTATGTGTGTGTGTGTGTGTGTGTGTATCTGTATAGGTATATATGTGGTAGGTATGAGTGTGTGTGTGTATGACAAGATGTGAGTGTATGAAGGCACATATGTGTGCATACATGTGGCCAGAGGCTAACCACAGCTGTTATTTGTCAAATGCCATCTATCCTGTTTTATTTTTATGACAGAGTTTCCCATGGGCCTGTAACTCACCAATGGACTGTGGCTGCTTGGTGAGCCACAACCGTTTCATCTTCCCAGATGAGATTATAAGAATATATCACTCCTTGTGACCTTTTCTATGTGGCATCTGAAGATTTGAACTCAAATTCTTAGGCCTGTAAAGCAAGCATTTTTTTAACTAAGCTATGACCCAACCCTAAGTGGGGCTCTTATGAAAGTATGAACTATAGACAGAAAAGTGCCATCATGAACACCAATGAAGTCACTTTGGTGAACACTGTGGACTCTCACTCTGAGCCAGTGTAGAAGTCTGTCCTGCAGAGGCAACTTAGGTACCCGACTCAGATAGTTAGCCACTGTCTGGCAGACAAACTGCAGGGGAAGTTCAGGAGCCATTTCAAATCTCATGGCATTTAAAGCTTAAGACTAGATGAATTACCTGCAAAAATAACCTAGGCAGAACTTTGAACATTGTTCACTGCTGTGTGTTCTACCTTACCACACCACATAACATCCACTGGTGAGGATGGCCATGTTTTGAATAAAGTTATGGAATCGTATTAGGAGTGAGTAGCAGCCTATGGACAGGAGGCATGATGGCATCATATTGGCTTCAAGACAAGATTATGTTTCAGGCAAAAATGTCCAGGTTACTCTCAAGCTGCCAAACTGTAAAGCAGAATGAAGTCGGACATACATCCTCTAGTCCGGGTGGCATGAAACATCTGGGTTGCACTAAGGAGTTGTAGTGGGGGAGGAGTGAATTAGCTGGCATCAGAACAGCATCAAAGGGAGTGTGAGGTTGTGGATGGCAAGATGACCCAAACTTGGATCATTGGTATGAAAAGAGGAGATAGATCCTGTGGGGTCTAGAGGGAGTTGTAGGGTGATGAAGGAGTTTTTTATGATTAGACATTTTCATACACAGTGTGCACTCTTAAGAATGATCCAATAGAAGGGATGACATGGGAGTGTGAGTCTGAGCCCTTATGGAAGAAGATAAAATTTAATTTTCATTTTTTTGGTTTACCAAGACAGGGTTTCTCTGTGTAGCTTTGGATGTCCTGGAACTCACTCTGTAGAACAGGCAGGCTTCAAACTCAGACATCTGCCTGCTTCTGACTCCTGAGTTCTGAGACTAAAGGTGTGTGTCACCACCGCCATAAATGGGATGAGGTTTAAGGAAGGACATTTCCCCGATTATAGCAAACTGCAGACTGAGAGAGTGACTTTGGTGGAAGTGGGTGGGTAGATTGGTGGTAAGGGTTCATGACTTAGTCATCACAACTTTCTGAAGTATCAGTCAGGGACCTGGCTAGAGGGAGCAGAGTGAGAAATGAGTCAGGTCTTTGGGTAGAGGAAGGGATGAAAGTAACACCGAGAAGATGGACAGTAACTGTCAGGAAGGGCTGCAGCAGCCTGCTCCTGGTGATCTCCTGGGATTTGTATCCCTGGGATTCAGTACAGAGTCACAGAGAAGTCAACACAGTAGCTGTGAGTGTTTCAGCAAGTCACCTTCCAATGCTGAGGAGCCAGCCTAGAGCAGGTAAATGGTAATGCAGAAAACAGCATCATTTGGCCCCAGAAACAGCCCTTCCAGGGAAGTAAGGAAAGCTAGCCAGAGACACACAATTTTGCTATGGGAAAATACTCTTATACACTGTAAAGATTTGTCACTTGTGTTGGTTTAATAAAATGCTGATTGACCAGTAGCCAGGCAGGAAGTATAGGCAGGGGACCAGACTAGGAGAATTCTGGGAAGAAGAAAGGCAGAGATGCAGTCACACAGCCAGTTGCAGAGGAGAAAAGGTACAAAGCCACATGACTAAACATAGACTAGAATTATGGGTTAATTTAAGTAATAAAATCTAGTTAATAATAAGCCTGAGCTAACAGGCCAAACAATTTATAATTAATATAAGCCTCTATGTGTTTCTTTGGGTTTGGATGACTGCAGGACCAGGCAGGACAGAAACTTCTATCTACACAGTTGTCACTAATAGAGCTACCTAGCTCCACTCTAGGTTTCCAGTGTCCTGTTGCTCAGTTGGTAGAGCATGGTACTTTTAATCCCAGGGTTGTGGGTTCAAGCCTCACGTTGTGTGCCAAATGTAACTGGATGCTTTCTCTGTACTGCCTAGTCCCACTAGATGGTTTTCTCTCCTGCCCCCTGGTCCCCACAACCATATAAAATAATCATTCAGAATGCTTTCTTAGCTCTCACTGGCAGAAGGGGATAGCTTCCCTTTGCTTGCTTTTGTAAAAGACCTGCAAGGCAAGCACATCCTAAAGCACAGTTGGGACATGTCACAGCTCCTTGTCCTCCTGTAGTTAAGCTATAGGAAGCTGATCATGTAAGCTCAGATGAACCTTTAACCAGCTGGGTCTCCCCCATATGTTTACCCATCTCTGAATTCTGCTCTAGGGTGTCACCATGGGAACATATTCGGGTGACATATATAACACCCAGTGTATGAGTAGCCCTGGAGCCAATCTTCAACCAAAGGGGTCTGGAATGTGCCATCCCTCTCATCTCCCCTGATTGCTCTGGCAGAGGACATCCATCATCTGTGCCAGGTCTGTAGGGCCCCTGGTACTCCTGGGAGCAGCCATGATAACCTAACCTGGCCTTCACTTTTTCTCACTCCCTGCCTTTCTATTGTTTTCCAAGATTGTCTCCCTCTTCAAGTGCCCATCTTCAACTCCATGTCTCAGGCTGTCCTTTTAGAGCCATCAAAAAGAACAAACCGTTTGGGTAGTGTTTTGCTGGGGACAGCATCCCACAGAGCTGGCAACAAAGTTCTATGTGAGGAGGTGGGATTTGACAAGAGCCAGATTAAGCAGAAAGAAGCACCCAAGAAACAGTTTGGTGGGGGATTTAGCTTTAGCTTCAGAGACAAACAGACCTGGGGGCCACTATACAACATCTGGATGTGACTTTTGCAGTGTCCCTTTACGCCAGGGCAGCTCTCATTCCCATATGAAGAGAAGCAAGTGCATCAGATGGAAAGAGTGCTTCCCTCTATGCTGACGTGACCCTCATAAATGAGAGCAGGGAGGCTGATAATGATGATCTAATAATTACCCCAAAGGCGCCACTTGCAATTACTGTGCTGAGCCCATCACCCCCAGCCTTCCTTCTCCGGGGCAAGAGTAGGAAGCTTGGGAGGAGATAGTGTCTGCGGCAACGGCTCTCAGAGACAGCCGATACCTGGGGGACCCTGGGAAGCAGTTCTCAGGCACCCATGCCCGCAGGCCAAAACTAGATATCAGAGTTTAGGTATCAGGCACGGAGGCTGCTACCTCCTGCCTTGATTCCTGAGTGCCAGGGAAGCATGCTGTGGCGTCTGCTGGTGCCTGAGTGGGGGCCTAGCTCTCTCCTTAAGGTGTGCTGGGAGTCACCCTCGGTGCAATATTTATCTCACCACGCAAACCAATATAACTGGTTAGAAAAACAAGTTTTATTGCCTTCCCAGGCGGTGCGCTTAGTTGGCTGGTCTCCTATGAAGCCATCTGTGTCTGAGGGTAGAAATAGCTTACCGGCATAAAGGCTGGATAAATTGGATTAAGAAATCACTGTGTGCTGAGAAAGTGGACAGAATAAATTTAGAAAGAGAGGAGAGGAGACAAGAAACATTTCATGGAGAAAGGATTGGGGCCGACAATAATCGTGTAGACCAACTGTTTGATTCAGGACCTAACTTCTTTACCACACAAGCAGTGTAACCCTGAATAGTTTGCTTACTTCCTGTTCTTCAATTTGCATACTAGATGGGGAATTAAATGAGCAGCTATGGATATTAACAAAATAGACTGCTTCCTGAAAATAGTAAGAGCCTGGGAGTCTTGGATTACAGTGCAAGGAAACCATGAGAAAGTACGGTGGTGTACACCTTTATTTCCAGCACATGGGAGGCTGAGGCAGGAAAATCACAAGTTTAGGGTTGGCTTAGGCTACCTAGCAAAGTATAGGCTTAGCTTAGGCTATATAATTGGGGTCTGTCTTAGAACAAACAGAGAAGTTAGATCTGAACTATCAGAGCTGGTACCAGAGCGAAGTACACAAGGCAACTACATCAATTGCACAATTTGAGAGTATTGAAGAACTTAGTAACCAACCTAAATAGTTCTTTCGTGTTCTTGAAGCATTCCAGTCTGCCTTAATTAGGGTTTTATTGCTGGAAACAGGCAACATGACCATGGCAGCTCTTATAAGAAAATATTTAACTGGGTCTGGCTTATATTTCAGAGGTTTGGTCCATTATTGTCATCACAGGAAGCATGGCAGCACACGGGAGGCGTAGTGCTAGAGAGGTAACTGAGAGTTCTACATCTGGATGAGCAGGCAGTAGGAAGAGAGAGAGAGAGAGAGAGAGAGAGAGAGAGACTGGTCTAGGCCTGTGCTCTGAGACCTCAAAGACCACCCCCCCCAGTGATACACTTACTCCAACATGGCCACACCTACTCCCAGAAGGCCACACCTCCTAATAGTGCCACTTCTATGAGCCCATGGAGGTCATTTTCATTCAAGCTATAATGAACAAAATATCTCAACATAAAACGAAAATAGAATCTGAACCAAAGACTTTTTCAAATGAGGCTCTGCTTGCCTCACCTGAATCATGGGCTTTCAATTAAACATTATTAATGAAAATGATGACTGAAGGGGGCCATGATTTAATGACTTGCTTTATGAAAGAATTACACTGATGCGGTTGGAGAGATGGCTTTGCAGTTAAGAGCACTTGCTGCTCTTGCAGAGAGCTCCAGTTCAATTCCTAATACCCACATCTGGTGGCTCACAGCTGCCTGTAACTACAGCTCCGGGGGATTTGATGCCCTTTCAAGACTTCATGGGCACCTGCATTGATATGGACATACTGTCCCTCCCCCATATAGACACACACCTAATTAAAAAATAAATCCATAAACACTGTACTGAAATCTATATTCTTATGTATTGAGTTTGTTTTGCTGTCTAGGTTAGCACCTCACTTTCTTGTCCTATTCCAAGCCCAGGATGCTTTGTCCCTCTCAGAATCTCAGAGGAACTCGCATCAAATACTGACATCAAAGTTCTTCCTAGCCATTGAGAGGGTCACGCTTCTCTGGAGGCTGCAGAATATTGGCCAAGGGCACACAGGACATCTAGCGGGTAGCGTGTGCTTTTAGGAACTGTTCCGAGGTCACTTTCGGGCTACACTTCAGCTCGGAAGAATAATCTGTTTCCCTATACTTCCCTTCCCCCACAAAGAGTATTTTGAAATTAAACTAAGTGCAGAGGGAATGTTAGGGCAAAGGGGTGGGGCGGGGGGGGAGCTAGATGAGAAATTC
>LOEQ01001806.1:88246-107527 GCA_001685075.1 Bramus lutescens
TGGCTACAGGTCAGCTTCCTCTGGCCCGCCAGCGGGTTGGAGGACGCCGTGGCGTCTTCACCAGTGTTCTCCTGTTCCGAGCTCTCATCGTTGCGGGTGCTCTCATCTGTCCGCCCTACACCGCTGTCTTTCTCGTGCTGGTTGGATAAGATGGTGGCTGTGTCTGTGGTTCCACCATCTTCCTCATGCTTCTTCTGTATCAGAGAAAAATGACAAGAATAATGGCTTTATGGGGACGGAACTCTGGGGGAGGGAGACAGGTAACCTGTATGACCTTTATGTGTAGAACAGGAGTTTTGAATTGAGTTCTAATTTCCTAAGATTGACGCACAGCATTTCAGTGGCCTGGGGCACAGGAAATGGCCAGTCCTAACTCCATGCATCTGGGCAGGTCCCTAATTCTCATTTTTTTTTCAATATATAAAATGGGGAAGATAATGTTATCCCAACAACTAACTAACAAAGGAACCGGTATGTAGGAAGAATGCATAAGCACTCTTAAGAGACTCAACAAGTGGGTAATTAGGACTCTGACAGTGGCACAGGAGGGAGCTGCAGGGCTCTGAGCAGCTCAGGTTAATCACAGAATTGCTTTACTTTCAAAGGGGTGACTTAATTTTCTCTGATCTCAGTAAACACCGATGCATATGTTTCCTGGGGAGCACCAGACTAGTGGCATCAATAACTCTGCTTTGTTTGTTTGTTTGTTTGTTTTCAGCTATAAAAGCTTCACAATCTAGGTGAGGTTGTATGTGCCTGCAATCCCAGCACTTGGGAGCTTGAATGGTGAGTCGGGAACTATGTCACAATTTCCAGGGAAGAGCTTGGTGAGGGCACCTATCAGCTGGCATTCCCTTCATGCTTAAGCAGAAAAGCTCTTAGACAGGGCTTTTCTGATGGCCTTCACCATCATGGAGAGTGCGAGAGCTCCTCGGCTGCAGTGGTACGGGGCTGCCCCAGGTTTTACCTGTTGGAGCACACTGGCTGTGAACTGCATGGCCTGGTGATGCTGCTCCTCAAGCATGTCCATGTGTAAGTCATCCAGAAAGTCGTTCCTGTCATCATCCATCCAGCCCTCGTCCAGCTAGGAGAAGGATGGCCAACACATGTGGGAGGTCATGGAACAGAAGAAAGCAAACTGATCCATCCCTCTGCTTCATGCTTGAATACCGTGCAGAGAGCCTTTTCATACCCTGCTTGGCCTTCCCTGCCAGGCTAGACCATCCCCTTAAACTGAGTCAAAATAAGCCCTTCCTTCCTGAAGTTGCTTTGGACAGGTATTTTGCCACAGCACGGAGAATAGTGACTGGGTTAATATACCACGGAAGAGCTTTCCTTCAAGGAGGGACACTGCATTGAGAAAGGCATGATTAGGGCTCTCTTCCAGGAGTCACGAAATGCAGGAACTCTACAGCAGTGATTCTCAACCTTCCTAATGCCGTGACCCTTTAATACAGTTCCTCATGCTGTGGTGACCCCCATCCATAAAATTATTTCATTGCTATTTCATAACTGTAATTTTGCTACTGTCATGAATCGTAAGGTAAATATCTGATAAGCAACTTCCAAAGGCGCAGCGACCTACAGGTTGAGAACCTCTGCTCTATCGCCTTGCCCACAACCTCCTTCTCAGCTGGAGACCCCTAAGCCTACACCACACTGAGGAAGCTTCCAATACCCCTCCCCTGCCTTGCTACTTTGTATTCAGACTCGCTGGTTAATGCCCTTAGTTACTCTTTGAAAGACTGAATTCCTTTCATTTTGATTTCCCTGTGCTAATCAGTGGGGCTTAGCTCCAGGCTGGAAGGGGCATCTGTAAATCCTGCTATGATTCCTTCATTAGTCAGACTGTGATGGGTCCCAGCAAGCTCAACTACCTTCCAGGTGGCAAACACCTTTAAGCTCAGATGCTATACCCTGACATTGCTCTGCAAGGTTTGGCAGTGTGGCTTTGACTGCAGAAATCCACCTATTTTCTTCATAGGACATCGACTTACCTGGAGTTCAGGCCTTGCAATCAGCAACGAGAAGTTCTTGTTTTCTTCACTGGTTAGGAGAGCCACAGCCTCTTCACGGTTCTGTACTTCTATCCCATTAATCTAGAAAGCACGAGGACAGGCGGGGACAGGTAGAAAGGGACATGACTGGGTGGAGTGGAAGCTTCAGAACTGCTGCTGCCACCACACACAGTCATAACATGGAGATTCCGTGTCTCTTTTCCAGAACGCCGATTTCAGGAAAGAAAGGCCTTGTTTAGCCGGAGGTGCCAGATGATCCAGAAAACCCCTGCTGCTCAGGACACGCCTGAATTCTGAGCCCTAGAATCTCACTTGGGCAGGAGGATAAATAAGAAATAGAAGACAGACATTTCCTACTTATAACAGGAGAGAAAAGCAGCAGGATCACTGCTGGGATTGTGAGGAGTAGAGAGCAGAGAGGGAATGGCTATATACAGGGACTGCACGTGTCTTGTTTAGCAGGCTGGACAGAGAGTCAAGCGAGAATGCCTCTCTCACCTTCACACTGACAACAACAAGGTTGTCTGCCTGCATGTCTCAGCAACTTTGAATTCCGCAAATTTTAGTTCCTGGGCTGATATTCCTCCAGGGATACCTCAGCAGTCCTACTGACCCGGAAACTGAGCCCTTCATCTGACTTTGCCACTTTATGTCAAAGAATCAAGAGGTGGCAAAGCTGAGACACGACTGGTTGTCGTTACCCAGTTTGACTACACAGTGAATACAGGGAGGGTATGTCTGCAGCCCGGGCAGGTCTCTCTCTAAGGCACCCCACACTGCTTCCATTTTCTGTTCTCGACTGTAATGGTTCAGAGAAAACTTTAGCAACACAAGCTGAGGACTAGGGCCCTCGGGTGTGGAGGTCTGGGTCTCCTTCCTAGGGATCCAGCTGTCAAGGCTCTGGATAAAGGCCTGAGAAACAGAATACAGAGTGGGGTAGGAAACCAAAATTGCACGAAGTGGCATATGAGATGAGACAAAGAAATTAGTAGACTATAAATATGAAGAGGTAGAAAGCAAAGCCTGTGGGACACAATAAAGTCAAGGCTCCATGACCCCCACAAATAACTATGGGGTCACATATGTAGCTCAGAGGATAGAATGCTTGCTTAGCATGAATGAAGTCCCGAGTTCCATCCCCAGCACCACGTTAAACCAGCTGTGCAAGAGTTGGAGGCAGGAGGATAAGAAGTTTAGGGTCATCTTTACGTAGTAAGTTTGATACCAACCTAGTACATGAGCCCCCTTCTACCCCCCCAAAGATTATAGCTGAAAGAAAGAAGTAAGCCGTCTAATTTTGCCTACATGGAACAACAGAATTCAAGGTAGATGTCACCCTTAGACCTGAGTTCATAGGTCAAGTAAATGTTGAATTTTGAAAGCTTAGACTTCTCAGAGGTATTTGATTCAAAATATGGGACAGCTGGATCTGTTTTCACTGCTCTTTGCATGTGATTGGCCAATTAGTCTCATTCACAAACCACACAGGGTTGGTGTCAGGGCATAGCTGAATTCCCGATGCCTGTCCTTAAACCTCTCCTGTATTTCCAACTTCAGGCTACTCTGGGAACTCACTTGTGTGCTGAAGACATGCATCCGCGGCAAGGGAACATACCTGGATGATGCGGTCTCCTTCACGGATGCGGCCATCCTTGGCTGCGATGCTGTTAGGGTCAATCTGAAACACACAGTGGACACCTCAGCGTGAACACAAGCACTCTTTGACATACCGTCACACCCATTCCTGCCTTTCTGTGTTACACAGATTTGCGTGTGGGACTTAGCATGGTGCACAGGGAGAAATGGACTAATCTGTCCCATGACTGTCCGAGGGCCTCTCGGAAACCTGCCTGACAGTGCTGTGGCAGAGGACTGGTCTCAGAGCTGCAGACCTGAGCTGGTGAAGAGGCAAAGGTGACTCTTGTGGGACACAGAGTAATTAGAAGCAAGTCAGTGGCATGGAGTAGGTGAAAGGGCACCCTACTTTGATGGTTTTACACTAAATCTTTGCTATTAAATATTGGAAGATAGCTTTAAAAGTGAAATGTGTAATTGGGGCAAGTGGGACTGAGGATGGCAAGGATGCCCTAAAACATGCTGATGTGACACGCCAAGCTTGGTAGGTGGTGCTTATCCAATGAGTTGACTGTGAAGTCTATGGCAGACACAGCTCTTGGCTCAGCCCATAGAGACAGATTTGATTTCTTTAGAAAATTGGGTTTCTGCAATTACAAGGAAGGATGCATGCATAGGAAAGTATTCATATTGAAATCAATTTCTCTATTCTCTTCTAGAAAGATCATGGCATCTTTCATTTATGTACTTTGATAAGTCCACATTAAGTTATGTGCAATATATATGAACTCAACTGTGTATACTATGAAAGGGAGGCGGGAGAGAGACTTTAAAATATATAAGCCATTCTGCCTACCATTGCACTGGAGTTGGGAAATGGGAGGCTGCTCTTCCCTTGGGGGTGAGCACACAGACCATGTAAACGACTCCATTTTATGGTTGGTTTGCAGCTTCTCAAGGGTAATTTTGCCTTATGTACCAACATTAGAACTTAACCTCTGCGTAAAGATGTGACTCCGTGAAGTGTGATGAAGAGGTCAAGTGTTCTGTATCTTTCCGAAGATATTCTTGAGGAGCTAGGTCTAGGGTGTGTCAACAAATACAAAAACCAAACCAAAACAAAAAGCAAAAGCAAAAACCCAATTCGTTTGATTTTGAGAGGCTAATTTTCAAGCCTTTGCATTCGTACCTCACTTATATAAATCCCAATGTCATCTTCATCATCCGTCCGGTAGCATACGGTGAGGCCCAGCTTGTCCTGGCTATTCATCCTGTAGAGGCCCACTTCCTAGACAAAGAAAACCTTCTCCGTGAGACTCCAGCAGGGAAGGAGAGCTGGGAGCACGTCAAATGCTTTGAAAATATTTGGTTTAAATGATGAACTGGATTTCTTTGCATTCAACTGTGCAGAGCCAGTTAACTTACTGAACAAAAAGTGATTATGGACATGGGATCAATGCCCTGGGCATTTCTGACCTCTCAGTCAATATAAAGTCATTTTGAAAATAGTTATTTTATTGATCCTTCCCAAGAAAAATTACCCATATTTCAGTCAGCGTCAAGACCTCAGGGGTAGGGCTTTTAAAAAGCATTCTTTCAATGTCTGCCACAAACAATAATATTTCCACACTCTGAATGCTCCAGCCACTTTGGTACAAATGTTTCCAGCAGGTTGGGTTAGATTATCTCATGCTGCGCCCCTTAATATGCACAGGCGCAGAACTAGCAAACAGATTACGCATAAATTGATCCAAGAAAGCAGGGGTAACGTGATAGTGTGCAATTAATGCCTTCCCCAACAGCTGTGATATTTACAGTCGAAAATTAGTTTCAGCCACTGTTCCTGCTAATTAAATGAGATAAAAAGCAAACTGAACCCAACACGGGGACACACGATGACAGGCAACATTATTGTTTGTGCCAATTAGTCTGCAGTTTGGGATGAAGTCAGAACTTTGAAGGTCTTGGGAGTTCTGGGAGGATGCTTCAGGTTCTCTGCAAGTGTTTAGAAGCCTACTCACTCTGCCAGTGACTCATGTGGGGTTTGTGCGGCCGCAAGCTCTGGGTCAGTTTGAGAGATTACCTGCTCATACGTTGTCCAGCTAACTCTTTGGTCTGATTTTTTAATGGTTTTTGCTGGGTAACCAGGAAGGGGGAAGGGCTCTGAGATGAGGTCTTCAGGCTACTCTGACAGAGCCACTTGTTAAGTGGTATCTCTAGAGGCCCTTCCTGGCATGTGGGAAGGGCACGGCAGTCTTGGTGGAGGCAGCCGTCCCTCGTGAAAGACAAGGTGCTAACATCACTGGTACCTTCAAAGCAGAAGAACAGGGTATATAAAGACTCTGGGCCATGGAGTAGGACGGCCTTCTGTCTATGTGTTACTTTTATTGGACAAATAAAGAAACTGCCTTGGCTTTTTGATAGGGCAGAATTTAGATAGGTGGAGTAGATGGAACAGAATGCTGGGTGAAAGAAAGCAGAGTCGGGTAGACGCCATGGCTCTCCTCTCCGAGATGGACGCTGGTTAGACTCATGCTGGTAAGCCATAGTCAAGTGGTGATATACGTTAATGGAGATGGGTTAAACAAATATGTAAGAGTTAGCCAATAAGAGGTTAGAAATAATGGCCCAGGCAGTGTTTAAATACAGTTTCCGTGTGGTTATTTCGCGGTATAAGCTAGCCAGGTGCCGGGAACACAGGCTGCTTTCTACTACTACAGCGCCAGTGTGGTTGTAAGTGGGGAAGAAAGAAGCAAGGTGTATGTGGACGTGGCACCGGGCCAGAACAGGTGGCACTCCATAGGCCAGTGTGAGGTTTAGGTGGGCATTGGCCAGCTCCGATGGACTTCTCCTTGGCTGATCTGTCTCATATAAAATAGTTATAAATGCAAATCCCTCGTCTACCTTCAGCTAGAGGCTTGTTGATTTGCCTAAGCCTTTATTTGCTCACTAGCACATGGGGGACAGGGAGAGGAGGCTTCCAGCACTGGGCCTGAGTGGCAGTTTAATAGTTGTGTTTGGGTCACAACAAGTAGCCAGTAGTTACAACAAGTCATTTGTGCAGAACAGCCCTCCTTAATAAGATGCTGCGAGCTTACTTTCTGATCACTGATATGTTAATTAATTCAGTGACTTCCTAATGATAGCTCTAACAATATGGTAAATTCTCATTAAATGAAACTCGTAATTTCTGGTGCTTTAGTTGTATTAGATGAAAATTTCCTCCCTCATCTGCGAGTATGTGAGTTAGGCTGATTTTAAGGGGTGTGTTTCATCATGAGGGTAATCTCCAGACCCTTTGGAATAACTAGTTGTTACTCCACAAATATAAGTGGCACATCACACATCTATGTTTCAAACACCTCTCAGGCATCCTCATTGGGTTGTGTTCTGACTAAGACAGTGCTAAAGGGACAGTCTTCCTTGGACAGTCCAGAGTTCTGCCTCTGAGCCTTGGGCTCTTACTTGCAGGACCCATTTGGTTCTGGAACAGGTTGAACAGAAAGCAAGACCATAGGGAAGACTGGAGGGAGACAAAGAGAGAGATAACTGATGTAGAAATTGCTCTTCCAGTAGGATTCTGTATGACTTCCAAGATGATAGTCTCTTAAACTAATGAATATGCCACAGCCCTGGTGTGCTTTATTCCAACCCTCCTTGAACTGTGCTTCATGGTCACAATGAAGAACTCATAGAAGTTGGAGGGAGATATGTAGAAACACATTTCCTGATAACCAAAGGAATGGCTGTTTATCTGAAGGTGGGGCAGGCCAGCTGCCCACAGGGTGAGTTAAACACTCCTGCATTGGTCAGTCACAGACCAACAGTGAGGCTGCACAGCTTGCTCTTGGGATCTTTAATCACAGTCTGACATGACACTGTGGCACATGCTCTGAGTGGCATATGAGACCATGAAGATCTTTGGAAGTCATATCATAGATAGGAACTATGGAGTGGATTAGTGGTTTCTAAGTAGAAAAAAAGAAAAAGGATAGTTGGTCCTCTGTTACACAGGAAACGATTTGCTTTCTCTCCTGGTACCAAATATGCCAGTATCTAATATCACGTCTTTAGCACATGGTTTTGATAAATACCTATCCTGAAAAGCACCTCTTGACTTTCAGGCCAGAGTTTTAATTGGCAAAATTAGGGGAATATTAAACTAAGAGATTTTAGTTCATATTACTGCTAGTGTGATTTTGATTTTTCTTGTCCTTATAAATTTGTATGCTCAACTTTTCATAAGCAGGGGGAATTTTTTAGCGTAGAATTTCATGCTGGAATGGAAGACATCTTGCAAGTGCTGAAGAGATGGTCCAGTGGGCAAAGTGCTTGCTAGGGAAGAATGAGGACCTGTGTTCCGAGCCTAGCACCACCTAAAAGCTGGGTGTGTGGCTGGGTGCGTTTTAAACCATATAGCACT
This sequence comes from Bramus lutescens, assembly GCA_001685075.1. Classification (NCBI taxonomy): domain Eukaryota; kingdom Metazoa; phylum Chordata; class Mammalia; order Rodentia; family Cricetidae; genus Bramus; species Bramus lutescens. Next base: position 96,263 of record LOEQ01001806.1, read on the forward strand.
GGGGTGGCAGAGATAGGTGGACCTGAAAGCTTGCTGGCCAAGCTGAAGGAGCGACCTCCTTAAAAAAAAAAATAAGTGGTTCTAGAGAAAACACCAGAATCTGACCTCTGACCTCTACACAGGATGCACATACTGAGAAAATACCCTAAAAAATTTACAGTATTTTCATCAGAGTCCCTGATAATTAACTCAAAGTCCACTCATGCATGTGTATTCAAACACTCAATGAGTTGCCATTAACCTGACTTTCAGTGAACAAGTTGGGGTTGGCTCTACTTTCCCTGAAATGCAGCAACATTGCAACGTTCTTGAGTTGAACCCTGACATAATGTGGTCACATGGAAAACTTCACATCTGACCTTACGGGTTTGTTCATGATTAAAATACAAGTGGGTTAAAAATATTGTCCTAAAATTACCTTTGAACTTTATGTATATGGTATATATGAAATACAAATGAGCTTTATGTTTAGACCTGTTTCCTAGCATCTTTACCCCATTGTTTACATGTAAATATTTCAAAATCTAAGACATTCTTTGTCCTAAGCATCTGGGATACAGGGTGCTCAATCTGAAATTGATGCTGCAATAGCTGCTGTTTCATAATTTGCATATTAGAGAATAAGGTTCACTTACAACAGTTGCTCCCAGTTAGGGGTAGTTTTAGAACACAGGGTCCCTCATAACAGCAGACTGAGGTAGAGATTAACGCTGTACTCAGCCTTTGAGCCCTGCTACCAATCCTCCCGGGACAGATTTTCATGGAGACAGACCCATTCTCAGTGTGCCAACTATCACTGAAAGGCTGTAAAGGCCAGCCTCTTTCTTTCCCATAGATATGTGGTCCACCTGGCTCCAGCATGAGACACAGATCATCAGTAAGGGGACAGCAGGGGAGGCACCTGCTCTAAATACTTGCCTTAATGTCTAAATTCTTTCTTCCACACCCACTTTAGTTGCCTATGAAACAAGACTTTACAACTTGATCTTTGAGTACAAGAATGGTAACATTATTCTTGTTGAAGGGTGGAAGGTATTCTTGTTGATTTGTGGTAGTGGATAAGCCAGTGCTAGCAACATACATGGCAAGCAATAAACAAGAGCATCTGGAATTTAGGAATATGCTTGGCATTGGTGTTGGTTGGGCTATAATAGTTCCTCACTTTATCTGGACACTCTTAGAAACTCTAGACAAAAGCTTATGATAAAATTACCTTCTGGAAGGCACAGGACACAGTTTAACCTCAACTGCTATTTCTCCAGAATGGATCTCCAGTCCAGAGAAGAGGCTGTGGCTAAGCCAGAGTGACCTTAACAGGTTTTGATGATCTTGAGAAAAGGAAGAATAAGATTTCCACTGTATTTGGATCTGCATATATTCTTATTTTACCTTGACTTGAATATAACAGGAAGGCATTCATAGCTAAATAATGGATTATACAATGTCAGCAGCACCCAGCCTTGCCAGGAAGGCATGGTATGTTCTTGATTAAATTGAACGAGCTTGAGATTTTAAGGCAGAAGAAAGATCTAATGAAAACATAAGCTTGGCTTGGCCACCAACAAACATGTCAAGTTCTCTTGAACAAACTTTTCAGCCACTTTACTCTTTGTAAATGAGACTTGGTGAAAGCAAAACATCCTCAAAGTTACTGGGCAACTGGTCAGTTTTCAACCTTTATTTCTGCTTCTGAGGCAGCCTAGCCTCATTGGGCTCAAAGCTGAAGGCATAGGGGTTATCAATACACAGCGGTTGAGATGATGGAGATAGGATTTCAAAGAAGACCATTAATCAAACAGATATGAATAATGCATCAGCATTAGCTGGATTACACCAGCCCCATCTCTGGTATCCTGTTGCATACTGGTCTAGATGGACTATTTGATAAAAATGAGTGGCTGAGCCTGACATTTCAGATGAAACTTACATGGTATTCCAATTAGCAGTATTAAGAGGGCCACACCACCCTTATGACTCAAGGTCTTTGTTTCAGCCTCAGCGAATTAAATTGGAAGATGCCCTAAACCTAACTCAAATAGTTTCTGCCCTCATGAGAAGCCCAGTCACTTTTTCATAATTCCTCACTTTCCTGGACCAGGCTGGCTGACAGTTATCTAAACTGTTCCTGTATATATATATTCATGGTGTTTCATGGGATGCAGCAATGTCTCTAACAAGATCATGGTTTTCCTGAAGACCTCACATCAAAATATTCATCCCTCCCTTCAATAAAGATTTAGGTGCCAAAATATTGGATATAGACTACTCCAGACACCATCTGGGAATGAGCAACGGAACAGCCCACTCTCACGTGGAGCTTGTACTCTAGCGGGGTCATCAGACAAGAAGCAGATGATGGTGCTGCTGGACCATAGTATAATCCAGAAAACTTCTCTCAGAGGTGCAATGCTAGGTAAAACTGAATTTTGATATATCAAGGTCCTGGTTTTAGGTGGCCATACATAAAAAACAAGAATCTCGAAGATCCTTGTGATATTTGGAAAGGCTGACTCAGCCAGAACAGGGCACACCAAATTCCTTAAATGAGCGCCCACAAGAAAATTCTAGATTGGTTACAGTCTCCCATGGTACCCTCAGGGCCATCCCAATTCCCATCTGGTCTACTTCCTGTTATTCTGAGAAGTCGGAATCATTCAGACATCCTCCCTCCCCTGTCAAACCCGTAGCTGGCCTTTCCTTCCTGGTCTCATAAGGACATTGTCAAAACAATACAGGTGACAGCAGTTTCCCAGACTGGGTAGGATGCTACTGCAGAATCACAGGGGAAATTAAAACAATAGAGTAGGGGGGATAAAAGCTTCATCAGACATCTATTTTCTTTTTTAATTGCCTGCAGGAAGACCTGGAGCAGGTGTTCAGTACCTGAACATTCAGGGGTAATTATTCGGCTGCTCAACTCTGGGGTATACTTGGGAATAAGCCCTTTAACGCTAAGCAATTTCACAATAACAGGGATTTGACACTTACCTAAATATGATCATTTTGTGTACTTTAGAAGCAAGAGCATCTGTTTTCCCCTCTGCATTGGCTTTGATAACATCCCCACACACTCGTATATATTTTCCTCACACATAACAGGCATGGACCGGTTGTTCTTTTATCTCATTCAACTTGGGTGATGAGCATTACACTGCGAATGGGCTTTCCACTTGAAGACAAACCTGATCTCTCTGAAATCAGATCAACACCTGGAACAAGACAGGTGGGGACCTAGCAGAGACACTGCCAGCAGGTCTAAGAAATCCTAGGAGGAACAGAGATGGTGCTTGCGTATCTTTCTGAAAACTAGGCCTGCTGTAGTAAATTCAGATCTGAGCAGGGGGTTGTTTATTGACCCCTTAAATTGACAAGTAAGCCTGTCTTGGTATCCTTCTACAGATACACCCTGGCCACAGATTAGAGGTTCAGCCATTGTTCTCCAGGGAATCCCAGTGAGAGCCTGAATGTTTTCATATCTCTTAGGCTGTAAGAGAACACCTGGGGCTAGGGACTTTATTCAGAACAGAGGTCTTCTTCTTGTACCTTATGGTTTGGGAGGTACAAAAGCATGCTGCTGGCATCTGCTGGGCTCTATCACAGCATCGCAGAGGGCACCATGTCAGAACCATGTTTGAGAGGGAGAGAACACATGATAGAGTAGGAAGCAAGAGTCTACAGCCTAGGGGGTGGCTCTACTTTGTAACAATCCTCTCCCATGGAAACAGATGCATCCCCCAAGGCTGTCTTTAACCCCTTTAAAGCAAAGCCCCCATGGCCTAATTACCACCCACCAGGCCCAGCCCCTTAAAGGTTTGCCTAGTTCTTCTCACGGCCCTTATGGAGACCAAGCCTCCAACAATACCCAGACTCCCTATCCAAACCTGGCCTTGTAGCTTTTATAACATTGCTGCTATCACTATTTCATGAACTGGGTTAGCTGCTTTTCTCAAAGTGAAAGGTACATTATATGAGACTGTAGTTCCTTTGAGTGGTGGTAGCCCTAGGTCCTGCTGGTCCACAGCAGCTGAGAAGGCTGCTCCACCTGTGGTTTTTGGCTCATGGTAGTCTTCATCACTTAAGCACTGTCTCATACTCATGTTTTTCAGGGACAAATACTAAGATGTGCCCAGACCTAGCTGTCAGTGAGCATTCTTTTTATTGGCAGGTTCTATACGTTATTGACTTTCACCCTGTTCTGAAGTAAGAACTAGGTAGCTCTCCAGGATGTAAAAAAGAGATAGCTGTCCTAGGCTTTCAAGCTGCTTCTACTGTGAAACAAGCCATCACTGCTAAACAGTAACCATTCTTTAGCAGGGCAGTCTGGATTACACAGCAGGGGCCAGGAGAGTAGATACAATGTAAATGGATAGATTTCCTCTGGCTGACTTTCATATGGGACCAAAGGGCTTACCTGACAGTATTGTCTGCTATCTTGACCCTGCTCTACAAAATTAGTTTCCATGTAAGCTTTGAAATTTAAAAAAAAAAACATATTGAAATTTGGCACAATGCTTTCCCAAAAGAGTAAAGAAACACATGAAAAAATTTAATCTTCTATTTTTTCCTATTCTTCCTGAAGGAAAAATGAGAAGTGGAACTTGGTTGGCTACTTGGTATCTAAGTATTTTAAAATTCAACATAGGACATTGAACACTGTATACATCTAGACTCTCTGTCCACTATAATACTTGGGGAAAGCTGTGTAGTTTTGTGATGTTGTCAAGAACATTTTAGGAATGTCAAGTAGTAGCATCTGGGAACAGCTTCTTTTTGTTGGGAGGTGGCTGCATTCAGTCATCCTATTTACCACCCTATTGTTGAGTATTGTTCTTGAGTAAAAAGTGGTGATCCAACAACAAGCATGGCCTGATAACCCAATAACCCTCAGGGTACAGTAGTGGCATGCATACCTTGGCTGTAACCAACATCTCTTTAATTGAACTTAACACTCATTCAACAAGAGGGAAACTGTGCCTGGTACTGGAAACCTGGCTAACTACTCAGTGAGAGTGGAGTCATGGACTCTGAGGAGAACCTACAATTGCTATGCTATTCAACTAGTATAATCCCTGGTTTATTATATATCCTGACTATATTCTAAATATTTGTCCTTACGCCCACAGATAAGTGTGGTCCTTACTCCTAATCAAGGGAACTTCTCTTTGCAACAGAGCCCATTACAGAAAACCATAACCCATGAAAATGCAGAGTTGTATAGTCCAGTCTCGATGGATGCATTTACAATACAATCTCTGCACCTAACACTAAAGGGTTATTGTGGAAAAGGGATGGAAAGATTGTAAGAGCCGGAGGAACAGGGAGCTTCCTAGAAACTTCAGAAGCTTAACTCATAAAGTCTCACTAATATGACTGCCAGAAAAGGAACTTAACAAGAACAATAACAATAGAGATGCTAAAGTGGATGGAGGAAAGAACATTGAGGCCTCAACCCTACATGAGAACTACAGGCAAGTAAGGAACATAGAGCGTTGGAGATTTGTCTTCCTTAGAGAAGAACAGACTGATTTGTTTTCCAATACCATGGGTCAGCCTTGAAAACACCTCTACAAGTACATGATGCAGATCAAGCAGGTTGTATTATGCATTTAGGAACACCCCCCCACACACACGTAACATTAATGAAAAAAGAGGCCATTCGAAAGAGAGTAAGGAGAAGTAGAAAAGGGAAGAGATGATGTGATTACATTATAACCTCAAAAACAAAAGAAAATTTAAAAAGTGATGATCATGTGAACAACAGCAAGGTGAGAGGACTTGCGATATTTGCAGTGTGTGCAGGTTTCATGTAGGTTTGTGTGTGTGTGTGTGTGTGTGTGTGTTGTGTGACTTGCCTGTGTATGCATATGTGGGGCCATATATCTGTTGTTTTCCACTTTATATTTTGAGAAAGAGTTTCTTTGCCGAACCTTGAGCTCACTGATTCAGCTAAGCTGCCTGACCAGTGAGCCTCCAGGATCTACATGATCCCTTATCTTCCAGTTTTAGGGCTACAGACACATGTCACCACACCTGGCCTTTATGTAGGTGCTGGGGATCCAAACTTAAGTACCTAAACTTAAACAGCAAGCACTTTACCACTGAGCTACCTTTCCAGTCCCCAAGACCTCCTTTTGAGAGTGTGCCCTGGGGCCCTGACTGTTAGGCTCTGTCTTGAATTAATAGGAGGACGAAGCTGAGCTGTGCCTTTAATGGTGGTGGTGAGGGAATTACTAAGAGGTTCAGATTTTGATAGTTTCATTATTCTCCATAAACCACATTTACACTAGCAGAGAACGCTAGCTTTTTATGAGTCTAATGGAGATTCCTAAGAACAAGAAGCAACTATGGTTCCTACCTCTAGCTCCAGCTCTTCCCTGTCCATGTCCTGATGGATGTCCCCCATGTAGTCATTCGGATCATAGTATTCATGGGATGAGGGGTGCCTGCAGAGAAACAGAAGGTTGTCAAGACCCTGATTCTTTGATAATTATCTGTTTTCTTGTCTCCAGCCATTGTCGGTACAGGATCCCCTCCGGATCCCTCTCCCTTCAGATGTGGCTCTCAACATTTTCATCCTAGTGCTAATTTGAAACCATATGTAAGCTCATACAGACAGGAACATATTTCTGTGGAGAGTCTGCTGCCTCCATCAGAGCCGCAAAAGGTCTAGAAACTCTAAACAAAAGAACCAAGGAACCTATTACTTTGGTGAAGATTAACTTCCTCTGGAAATGCGAAGGTGCAGGTTAAGGGTGGTGTATACCTTGTTACCTCCAGAGTCTCTCCCTTTGAAGCGATTATCCCACCATCATCGCTTCATCCTGAATACACACGACTGGTCCCTAGACTGATGAGAGGTGCACTGTTTCCTTTTCATCTCAATGGCAAAAGCTCAAATGGGAGCAACACTCAGATGTATGCTGGTCTCTGAGACCAGTTTCAAGTGCCGTGATGGAAACTCCTAAGCCATTTGCTGGGATGCTGAATTTCAGTTGTTTTGCGTTGGTTCCCCCAGTGAGAAATATACTTGCCGCCACAGCTGTGTGCACATGTGTGTGATGTTACACCTCCTTGCAGGCGCCAATACTCATGGGTACTTGTGTAAGTGAGTGTATACATCCCTTATCCTATTTGAAAGCCAACAACACTTATGTTTTTAGGACAACACATGTAACAAATAGTTTGAGCCCGGCATCTCCTAGAAATGGTGTTAATGGAACCTTCGGGAACAACAGCAATGGGAATTAAAGCACATTTGGCCAGTGGCTCTGGAGGGGCTTTGAATTGCACACCAGATGCAGATAAAAATTGCCCTTGGCTGGGGACCCAAAGCCTCACATTTTTACAGGTCAGGTAGCAATCAAGGGGGCTCTTAGAGTCCCTGGTAGCCACTTAGTTTTGAAACAATAGATCAGACATGGGTGGAAGGGCAGGCCGTCTGTTTCCAGACCAATCAGGCAATATATACTGCCTGCACTTAAGGGGCTTTTAGACCTGAGAATCCTGTTGGAAGTTCTGGGCTTTCAATCATCAACCCAATACCCCCCTACAGCTCCCCAGCTCAACCCCAACATGCAGTCTTGCTTGTTGCCTGACCTCTGGACTTTGTGACATTTCTCAAGTTCCCTCAAGGGGATAAGTCATGTCATGTTAGTTAGACTTAAGAGGAAATTAGGGGTTTGGCTTCTAAAAAGCCTGTCATTCTGACAGTTCAACATCTGAGAGTCTTAAAGGGCCCATCAATAACACAAGCACAAGTCTGGCCTGTAGAGTCAAGTAACTGGTTTTAAGGCCATGCTCGGGGAAAAGGGCCAGATGCTTCCCAGGCTCAGCTGGACACTGCAGTGTCATGGCTGAGAGGTGAGATCGGGTAGCCCTGACTTCCCACCAGAGTCACTGCATTATGCTGAGTGGAACCTCAGTCTACAGCGCCCATTGTCTATAGGTGAACTAGGGAGCACTGATCAGGTCCTTAGTCTACAACACCCAACGTCTACAGCAGTGGTTCTCAACCTGTGGGTTGTGACCCCTTTGGGGTTACATATTGGATATTCTGCAATCAGATATTCACATTATAAATCATAGCAGTAGAAAAATTACAGTTATGAAGTAGCAATGAAATAAGTTTATGGTTTTCGATCACTACAACATGAGGAATGATATTAAGGGGTCACAGCATTAGGAGAGTTGAGAACCAAGGCTGTATAGGTAAATAAAGGAGCAGCGAGCAGGACCTCAGTCTACAGAACCCTCTCTCTACCGGCAAAGAAGGGAGGTGACAGTTCTTTGCAAGCTTGTACACTGTGCGAATGGTGAGCTTTACATGAAGGTCCTGTCTTCTCCCTTTTCATGCTGTCAGCTGCACCAGAATTCACTCTTGTCAACTGGGGAATTAGCCCCGGTTGTGGATGACAGCTAACCACTAAACCCAGGAGATGAAAGGCAAGCCTTTGTCTGCAAATTGACAGAACCACGGGAGATGTGTGCATACTCCAGCTACCCGATGACTAGCAGAAATCCAACAAGTATGGCTCAGAGGCTTCCCTGCAAGAGCAGAAAATGCCTTTGAAATAATGCATCCAGACAATTACCTGAACCCCGATGGGGTCGAGATGGGAAAAGACAGGTGTACCTCGTGTCAGCTAAACAACCTGTGCCCTCAGAGTGCATGGTTACACGGGGGAAAAGGTACATTTAGCTGGACATCTTTCAGCCAGCGGTGTTGGTAGCTTTCTCACTCTTGACTTATTCCTGAATTACCAGTCACTGCCTCCACTTAATTGAAAGCTTACCCGATGACGAGGTACACATTATTCTCATTTAATCCTATGAGACAGGTATGACTTACACCTGCATCTTAACACAGCACACACACACACACACACACACACACACAAAAAAAAAACAAAACCCAACCAACCAACCAAACAAAAAACAGGCTGACCCAGACTCCACAGTAGACATTAGTTTGGGCAGTAAATCTACATGACCTGAAGTCTCTGAACTGCTTCATGCTTTCTGTAGAAGGTAGAGTTATGGAGAAAGGTATTACTGATGTCTATTTGATCACAACTACTGTGCAGTTGGCACATGACAGTAATTATTTGTATGGGGTAGGTCTGGGTTTTGTGCACAGATGCAGGGTTGAAATGACACCCAAGGAAGCATAGTGCATAACCTCTGGGACACTTTCTATACTCAGCAGCTTACTTTGCTGTCTATTTAAAACGACTATCAGCATCCCTCCAGTGGTAACTAGAAAATCTTCAAATTACCCTTTGCAGTGATTAAATTTTATTCAGACACAACTTTTACAACAGTTGTAAGTAATTTTGTTCTTAGAATATAATTTGAATAACTCTGCTCCAGGGTTATAATAAAGTCATTAATATGTCAGAGCAGTTTTGAGCAGGACTCGATTTATTGCCTCTATAAACAATAAAGTTAAACACAGGCAACTTGGAGGAAAATTATAAGATGCATTCATTTCTTTCTCTCCGTGGAAAGGAAGAAGCCAATTTTCCCAGAGTCTTTGGCCATGTGCAGCAAGTTAGCAAGTCATGGCCAGGATACTTACTCTTCAGGCAGCAGGTAGGGATCCAGCACAGGTGGGCTGGGAGAAGACATCTTTGTCAGGGCCATGATGTGCTCAAAGGTAATGTCAGTTTGGGTGCCTGTGTCTACCAGCTGCGATTCTGAGGCAGGTGTGAACATTTTGGTTCGAGGTGTCCTCCTCAACACCTGTACCACGATGGGCTCCTTGGCTGTCTTGAAAGCTTCCACGGCCTGGTCATGAGTTGCTCGGGATAAGTCTTTGCCGTTGACCTATCGAGACACATTTAGAATGGGAAGATTATCATAAAGTAGAAACTGGAGAGATCTGTTAGTGTCTTGAGGGCTTCTAGGTGTAAAGAGCCAAGTGGAAGGAGAATGTTGGGGGTACCCGAGAACTTCAATTCTCTCCAACGAGTAGCTAGTGGGGAAAGAGGCTAGAGTGGAGGGGTACAGATCTGGCATTAAATGATAAAGCACACAGCAAGGATGCCTTGGCCTCCACCAAGACTGTCTTTAATGCAATTTCATCACTTGCTAATCTTTCCCATGGAAGAAAAGAGCAGCCTCAGGCTCCAAGCCTGCATCAGGGAATGATAACTAACTAGAAATTAATTATGTTGTTTTGTTTTCATGGTGTGTAGTCTTTCCAGTTTGTGTCAAGTCTTCATTTTCCTTAAGAAGTCCACAGCAAATGTCAAGCAAACAGCATATATAGGCTAGAGGTAGACACACTATGAAGGAAGAAAGAGTTCCAATGGCACTAGGCAAATGGATAGCTGCTCAAATTTTCAATTTGTACAGCATGTTGCTGCTCCTATAGCTCCAGTTTTTTTTTAACTGAATGCCTACTATCAACTCACTGTTCTAGGGAGCTGAAAGGGTAGAGCTATGTTTATCACCCCCCCCCTTTGCTATAGTCCCCAGGATTCCTCATGTGAAACCATGGGCAGTTTCTGGCTGAGTTAAGACACAGATTCAGTGCTTTCCCATTGGTGCTATCAATCCTAACTCCACACAGTTAACACAAGATGAAACCCTGAGAGACCCTATCTCAAGGGAATAAGTGACAGAAAGTGACAGAATAATACAGCTGATGTCCTCCGTTGGCAGGAACACACTTCTCCTGGGATATATCCTGACTTATACTAATTTTGAATGGGATCTGTATAATATATGATGTTACATATGAACAGTAGACCATTTACCAGAGGGAGTTTTCTTAATATAGCAATGCTACAGTTTATAAAAGAACAAAGTTAGAGAGGAAAAAGAAATACGCAATGAAGTGGAGTAGGAAGAGAAGGAACTTAGGCTGCAGGAGTCTCCCAGATGTAAAGGGATTCTTCACAGGAGGTTCTTCTTTTTGTGTGCATGCATGTGCACATGTGCACACACACGCATGAACACACACACACACACACTTAGATCTTAGGACTCATACATACACCCTCTCTTAGATCTTAGAACTAATGCTCACACACAACACTTAGATCTTAGGACTCATACATACACACTCTCTTAGATCTTAGGACTAATGCACACACACACACACACACTTAGATCTTAGGAATAATGCACACACACTCTCTTAGGTCTTAGAACTAATGCACACACACTCTCTTAGATCTTAGAACTAATGCACACACTCTCTTAGATCTTAGGACTAATGCACACACACTCTCTTAGATCTTAGGACTAATGCACACACAC
>LOEQ01001806.1:112841-125323 GCA_001685075.1 Bramus lutescens
CCTATCAAAGGGCCAAGACAGTTTCTTTATTAACCAATGAAAGTAACAAATAGACAGATGACCCTCCTACATCACTATTGGAAGGTGATAGTCAATGCAGCTGAGCAACTTCTGTTTGGGACAAGGCGTGCCTGCGGCCTCATCTCCCTGTAGTCTGCGTCGATACCTGAGTGACTGTGCCAGCATAAAGTACATGGATGCTCAGTGAGAGCATCTGGGACTTCAAGTTATACCGGATCATTGCTTCATAGGCTCAACACAGCATCAGAGTACTCTCTGCTTTGGGGCTAAGGATGTGTTGTAGAAAGGAACTGGTGTGCTGAAGAAGGGTAAGGAGGCTCTGGCCAAGCTCACTGCCTGTCCCTGGGTTCTGAACTGTCAGGGACAAGGTGGGGTCATTCAGGTGAAGAAAAGCCAGCTCTCCGTATACCTGCAATGGAAAAAAACAACACCAGACCCTCTGCTCTGCGTGACTACTGCTTCTGGCTGAGCAGTGGCAGTGTGCTTGGCAAAATGGGGAATCAGAGAGGCTGTGATTGCCAGCAGAACAGGACAGAAGGGCTGGCCAAGGCTCTCACTTTGGGCCAAGTTCAAGATAGACACTGATGAACTTCAAAAGCATTTCTTAGGTGCTAACAAAACAAACAAATAAAAAACCCGAAACAAACAACCAAACAATCCAGGACCCTATACTTGTTATGAAAGGGCCCTGCGACCTCTCTAGTCTTGGGGGATTTGAGAAAGTCTTGTTACATTGGCCCAAATGGCCTTGAGTTCTTGATCATCGAGTCACAGTCTTCCAAGTGCTGAGATTAGCCGAGCTTTGCTGTTTTTAAAGTCAACATCTAACTGTGAAAGCACATGTGGGCACACTGAGGGAGGAGTCGCTGGTAGGCTTGTGTAAGCGTCATATCTGAAGCCTACAGCAACTGTTTCATTCGGTTATGTTTCATCTTTCTGGTGTAAACTTCTGCTGCTTTCAGAACTCGCTTGCATAAACTTTTGGCTCATTAGGGGTTTTCCTTAGGAGCTGCCTAAAAGAAAAAGTCTACCCTCAAGCCTCTAAAAATCAATTCCCTCTTCCTCTCCCCCAATACAAACAGATTTCTCCATAGAACTGTTGGTGTAAGGAATTTTAAATAATGTTAAAAAGAGCATTGAGTAGTGCTTTGCATTTATGTCACCACAATGATTTAAGTGGGGATGATCTTCATGGATCCTCAGGAAGATGTGTAAGAGCTGGAGTATCAATGGACTAAAGTCAATGTCAAGTTCACACTTTGGGCTGTGGCCTGAGTGCTTGGTTAGAAGGCACTTATGTGCTTTGTCATCTTGAGCAGGGTATTGAAGTCATGGTGTCTTAGTTTATTTATCTGTGAAGTAGGTTAATGGCAGGGCCCATCTAACTAGGGTGTTAACAGAATTAAGAAGACTCTGCAGAGAAACTGCTCAAGGCCTGGATCATAGCAAGCACTCTGTGATGTTGATCATTGACATCAATGACTTGGTTTACAGAGGGAACCTTCCACATCCTGATAAAGTAGGAGTGATCAAGGCTCAGTAACCCAGGAGTTAATATTAGACAGGACTGAACATTCCACCTGGAAAATTCGAGGAAAAGCCAAATTCCAAACAAATCACCCAAGAAATCCCAGGAAAGATATGTTTCTGCGTCATGGGTCCATCTGAGGCTTGACATTCTGAACCCCATGTCCTCGGTGCCTGTTCTGGGTCACACACAGAACTAAATGTTTTGCATATATGATCTGATCCTTGTATCAGCTTCTTTTTTCATGGCTACCTTTCAAAAACTGACAAAACTGCAACCAAAAAGAAAAAGGGCATACTGTGATGCAGTCTGAGGTGCAGTCCCCAGGGCAGGGACCATATATCAGAAGCCATGGTGGCAGGAGGCTACTTGCTCACATCTGGGAGGTTCAGGAAGCACCATTGCTCAGACAGCTTCCCCTTTCCCAACACTCTGGATGACTTTCCTCTCTCACTCAATTTCCTCTGGACTGGACACACTTATTCATATACCCAAATGTGTACTTCCCTTCCTGTTTCTTAAAGTGAGTAAGCTGACAGTCAAGATGACCATCACAGTCTTGTCTTCATAGTAAGGCCCACCAAGAAGTAGGTAGGATTAACAACCCTTGCATCTTGGATGCAGAAATAAAACACAGTTAGCTAAGCAATTCCTAAATGTTATAGTGCTCATGAATATTAATATTTGATTGGCTCCAGACACACTGTATCCCCTGAGATGTGTGGTTGGTAGGCTGTCATCTGACCTGAGCCCTGGGAGGTTCAGGAATTGAGTCAGAGGTATGAAGTGTAGGGAAAGGTACCCTTACCAGCAACATGAAGAGGCGAGGTTGACTCTGGATAAAAACCCAAATCACTACCACCACCACCACCACCACCACCAACAACAACAACAAGAAAAGATGCTTGGGTAAAGAGCAAACACCCCTGCAAAGGACACTTAGTTTGTACGCGCCTTGGTGCAGATGCCTGGGGTTGGCCATGGGATCCGATGAGTCTAGTTTAATAATCTTCCCCAGGAATCATTTTCATAATGGCACCATGTTTAATAAGCAGCAGTTTTGGATACCCACTCCTATCCCAGCCCCTGTGTGCTCAATGGTAGAGAAGCTGAAAGCAAAGGGAGTCTGACACTGCCTGTCAAAGCATTTCTTTCTGAGCTGTCACACCCAATCTCCGTGTGCATGTGCTCTACAAACACCCTCCAGGTGTTTTATGAGCTCTTCTGATGGAACACCAATGAAAATGGTGCAGTCAGGACAAAAGCGATGTCAGCCATCTTTTAAAATGGGGAAAAATAAGAGCAACATCATACATTTAGAAGCCCTTCAGTCCCAAAGAGAGGCAGAGCCATAGAGCAAATGTTAAAAAATGCTTATTGGATGTAATGTCCTCAACTTCACAAGTTTTTCTTAGTAGGATACTGAAATTTCCTAACTCTCTTTACATAACACAAAGGTCAGCAACAAACCAATGGACGCCAGGAAAAATCAAAGCTAACAAAGATCGGCTACAAACTGATTTCCTAGCTCTTATAGATTTGTTTTTCAAAATTTTAGAGTGACCCAAACAACCAGCAATTGGGTGTTTTTTTTTTCTTCTTCCTTTGTTTTCCGTCCAGAGAAAGAGGAGGATTATGACATGTAGCACTTGGTTCAAAACTAATTTCAGCTTTGCATAGCCAAGTGGTTCATCTCAGGAGGCAAAACATCCACTGGAAGGACTGTGGTAGGATCCTTCAAGAAAGCGCTGTTGTATGAAACCACATGCCTGCAGTGCACACCCATGGACACTGAACCCCAGATCAGCTGATAGCCTGGTGCCAGCCTAGGGGTAGATCACTGGAAGCAGAGGGATAGGTGTTCTCCCTTCTCTTCTCTAAGAGTTGTCATCTTGTCTCTCCAACAACATTTTAAATAGGTTAGAATAATTATGAACTATGCTAAGAATTTTAAATGTTCTTCGGACCAAACAAAGGTGCCTAGTGACAGCCACTTTTTGCTTCTCTGGGTTAATAATGATGTTTAGCACTTCCGAGCATCTTCAGTGTACCACCCACTATGCATAGTATTTTACACGCAGTGGCTCATTCATTTAGTTAATAACCCGTGATGCTATGACCCTAAAGGCAAGCACAGGCAGATGTGGGAGCTGCCCTCACAGACTTCATAGTCTGAAGAAGAAGGAGTGAGAATGTGGAGGGGGTAGAGGAGCAAGTGCTAGGCAGAGGGAGCTTTCATGAGCAAGAGATGGTGAGTGCAAATAGGATGAGTAAGAGGGAGATAAGGAGGAAGAGGATACTTCAGATAGGAGTTTACACTCATGTTCAAAGGTCCTGAGGCGAGACCCAACCTGCTGATGAGGAGAACCTTGTGAACAGAAAGACCAGAATGGTGGAGTGAGGGCTGTTAAGTACTGAGACCAAAAGCACATTCAGGACCCTTAGAAGATGCACATGAAGTGGCTTTTTAAAATTTAGATTTTACACTAAATTCTATTATTAATATACATTAAATATATTGAAAGTATAGGTTTATAAATATACATATATAATGAAACAATTGCTATAGTCATATCAACATGTGTACCACCTCATTTATTTATTACTCTTTTTCCCTATCTTTTAATTAAGTATTTTTAATATCACACCATATTATTACATTATTATATACTATATACTATATGTATATTGTGATATATGTAAATTTGCCAGGAAAGTAGAAAATAGTGCGGCACTCTTAATGAGCACTCACAGTTCAAAACAACGTCACACTTGGATTCTCTACATTTTCATTATGATTTCCACAGAGAATGTTTTTTTCCCCCTCCCATCACCCTTTCCCACGCAGAAGACTGCAGGTCTGGACTCTGCAGGTAGGAGGTCACCCCTTTTGCTCAGGTTTCCTTAGAGCAATGGATCTGCAGTCACACCAGTGGGGTCACTATGGAGAGCAGTGTTGAATGTGGGGGAAGGGGCACTAAACTAAAGCACAAAACTGGTTTTTCCTGAACCCTGCTCAAATCCTGTATGTTTTAATTGCGATTTCTGCTCATCTTGGTAGGGAAATTTAGGCTGGAGAGGGAAATATTTCATTCTCTTACCTTGTGTAAAAATTATTTCTAATTTTTGATCTGTTCTTTGAGAATTCCATATAATGTGTTTTGATCATGTTTACTCCTTTCCCCAACTCCTTGAAGATCCGTCCACACTTCCATACCAACTTTGTGTCCTGTTTGATTTTGATTTTTAAATCTATCCAAACATAATAGCACATGTCTATTATCCCAGCGATGGGAGGTGAGGCAGGAGAATGAGGAGGTGAAGGCCAGTCTCAACTATCTAGAGAGTATGAGGCTAGCTCCTGCCATGTGGGAACCTGTCTCAAAAAACCAAACAACAACAATGATAAAAAACAAAACAAAACACCACCTTACCCTGACTCTAACAAACCAAAACCAAAACCTTCAATCTCGCAGCTCCAATACCTTTTTTTAACACTATGAGTACTCCATTGTAGGGCTTTCATGAACACTAACCTGACGCATGTCTGCTGAACCTCCAGAATACTCATAGTTTGCTGAAGCCCTTCCCTTCGAACAGAGACAACTCTTATTACTAGAACTATAAACCCTAAGTTGTCTCCACTGAAATATGCAGGTACTGAATGGCCACCATGAGAAATTACTGCAGAATTCTGGGAACTATTGGCTGTGCAGGAAGAGCCACTGGAAGTGACTGGAGATGGCTGACTCTGGAGATGGCGATAGGGGAGATTTAGAACCATCATGAATCAAAAATAAAGTTAAGTTTGTACTTCTTTCTCAGAGATTTATAAATGTGGCTGACGAATGGAACAAGAAGAATGATGGTGACATTCTTGGGTATTTATCACCTGTAAAGTAGGAACTAAAATGACCCACCTTCTCAACTTTGCAGCTGCTGAAGGGTTTTAAAGAATGGCCACATTATAATAATTGATTCTTGCTTTTTGTGATTAGATCCTGAAAATGAGGATGGCAAAATAATTCCATATTTTAGCAGCTGAGAAAATCGGGGATGCAGGAGTGGTGACATGTTTGTAGAAGGAGGAGGAAATTAAAAGAAAGAGTCTTCTGTGGAGAGTGCAAACTGGCTTCAAAGACTACAAGACCTGCGAGGTGTGTGTCAGCTGGTTCAATGGTAGCAACATATCCTATAGTTAACAACCTAGTACAGAGCCACAGGAAGAAACCTCAGAGCCTTCCTGGGCCTTAATGAAAGTTGGAGAATTGCTCTGAACAGTGATTTTGTATATGTTTGTGCACCTGTGTTTTAGAGAGAGACTATATATATATATATATCCAACTTGTTTTCTGAGTTAGGGTCTCTCACTGAATTTACAGCTCAGTAATTCAGCTAGGTTGGCTGGCCAGTGAGAGCACTAAGGATCCAAGTGCCTTGACCTCCTCCCCAGGGCTTGGATTACAGACATGTAATCCTTCGATTTACTTGTTACGTGGGTGCTAGTGATCTGAACTCTGATCCTCACACTTGGGTAGAAAGCACTTGAACTACTGAGCCACCCCACCAGCCGTGACGTTATCCTTTATGATGTCAGGAGCCTTGTTAGCCTGGCACCAAGGCCTCTTGCATTGTTTCTGATGACCTCAAATGGGTGGCCTGAACATTAGCCATCATCTTAGAAATGGTTCCACCCCTTCTTCCCTAACCATCCTGCTACATCTTGGAGGCAGGATATGGACCCCGAGTCCTTTTCCACCCAATGGATATTCAGTTAAACCCTCTTGATTTCATTTTCTTGTCTCTGTTTTGGCTACATGATGATATTGTATCTGGGTGGTGGGTCCTCTGGGACAACCCCTGACAGCAATCATAGAGAGAAGTCTCTTAACTGAGGTCATTAGAAGAGGGTATCTATTATTTTTTCATTGATACAAGGTCTATTTAGCTCAGGGTAACCTCCAATTGACTGTGTAGCTAAGGTTGGCCTTAAACTCTGATTCTCCTGGCTCCAGGTCCTAAGGACTGGGATTATAGACATGTGCCACCACAGCTAATTTATTTAGTGCTGAGGATCAAACCCAGGACTCTGTGCACAGTAGGCAAGCACTCTACCATCTGCACTGTTTCTGTAGCCTGCAAATCTGATGAGAGGAAATAACCGCAGGAATGCTCCAACAGAGCTCTCACTGATAACCTTAGGGCTTAGCCTAGCTTACTCCAGCAGCCTCTTATTTGCTGTTGAACATCATGACCCCCCAAAGGACTACTATTTGAAAGGAGGCAGAACCCAAGTGTTCATGGGGATGTAGGAATTAGCATTGTGGACACAGTCTCTCCAAGAGAGAAAAACCTGCAGCATTTCTAAGATGATTTATTAGACAATGGTAGAGTTTGCTAGAAATCTACCAGGAGGAAATCATCTGGGAAGGAGTTAATGAACCAAACAAAACACGTGATAATCCAATTAGAATGCTAGGAAATGGAGGGATTTTCCAGAGAGAGAGAGAGGGGATGGAGGAGTCTGGTGAGAACTTGGAGACTCAGGTTGGAAAAAGAAATGTAACTAAGTGTTTACAGAGTAAGCTATCGAGGGTAGGAGGAGAGGACGGGGCTGATGATTCAGTACAGTGAGCCAGGCTGCCCAGCTGGGTGGAGACAGACTCTCAGCTCTGCTTCAGCTGAGTGTTGTGTGGCTCTGAGCAAAGCAATGAGATTGCTAGCGGCAAAAACCTGGATTCCCATCGCAGGGGATGGTGGAGACAGCCATGGGAGGATGCACACATTGCTCTAGTTGCTTTAGGCAACAGTAAATTTCCCCCTGCTTTTGTTTGGGTCTGGGATTTTTATTCCCTTTAAATCTCTCCTTAGCAGAGTTTGAAATCAACAGTATAAAGCTCTCTAAGCTTGGCTCTTACCTCATTTCATCCAGACTTACAGATGACCTTACGGACAAGCATGGTAGCATGGCTTAATGTGCACAGAGGAAATTTCTGGCCATGTCCTTGTCCTGGGCACTGCAATCTAGACTGTATGGCACAGGCTTTCTTTGATTCGTGTGGATGTACAGCTCTAAACAAATATGCATGTTAGGTTTGTGACTGCAAGCCTCATTTCTCCTATATTAGTTCTTTATCAGGATGGGGTTGTGTTTAATATTTTTATTGCTTTCCTCAAACACGCTTCCATTTAAATATACATTGTGGTCACACAGTGCTCTCTACTTTCCTAAGTATTTGGATATGTGCTAACTGGAGTGGTACGTGCTTAATGTGAGCCTGCCCTAGGAAACAAAGCCTGCTCTGGATTGGAGCCAGCCTGTGAGATGTGCACCGAGAAAACTTTTACTGAGACACTTGCCCTTGGAGATCACAGGCTTCTCTCCTGGCGCCTTGTCCAGGTGACAGCTTCATGTTTCCAGCCACAATACCTGGATTTTAGGCTCTTTGGTGCTCCTAGCCCTTGTCATGGGCCATCACTGCTCTGGGAGAACTTAATGGATGTCTCTCCCACTCTGGGTGGACTGTGAAGATGGTAACCTTGCAAGTTTGAGATTATGCCTAGTGACTGTCTCTATCTGGTAGAATGGATGTGTTCAACAGATAGCTTGAAGAAGTACTGAAATTGGGACACTTTCTCCTAGTGAACTATGCATTTCAAAGATGTCTTGCTCTTACGTATTTCCCCTAAAGCCCATTCTCTGTTGTTCCTTTCAAAGACATGACCTAGCACCAATGATACCTGATGATGTCCAAGAAAACTGGCCTTTCTAGACACACATCCATCATTATACCTCTATCTCCATGGACACTGATAACCCCCAATTTTGGAAGCCTGGCTGTTCTCATTCCCTCAAGTACTGCTTTCTCTTTTGAGGTTCCCAGAGCCTTCAGTGTTCATCTGACATGTTAGCATTCAGAGACGCCCATGTCTTAGGGTCCCCAGACAGCACAGACGAATGCTCCCAGCACCCCGTAGAAGAGCTTTAGCTTAGGCTTTAAAGGAAGACTGTAAGGTGCACAGAGGCCCAGGCACCTTTGCACAACTGCTCAATGACAGCCACAAGACCACCCAGGATCTCCTAACAAAGACACAGAGGAAAAGGGTACCTCCTGATGTAGCCCATGACATCAGGGCTCTCAGTGTCCCCCCTCAGCTGTGGCTTGGAGAACGCAGTAGGCCTTCAGCAATCAGTTCTTTGGGACAACCTGGTTACTCTAGACGTGGACAATGTGCAGTGGAATCCCTATTCTTCTTCAACAACATCCAGGGAGACTCGCAAGGGAGTAAGGCATCACCCCAACACCCTACGTCACCTGCAACGCTGAAGATCATTTCTGTCTTAAGGAAGGAAACAGTGCTGCTTTCTGTGCTTGTGTGGTGAGTTCTAGAAGAACCACACAAAGCTGAGGCATTTCTGCCAGCATAACTTCTCCTCTCTGCCTGGAAGCCACCCAGGGACATATGATCTCTCCACCATATGCTATGAGGCCAGGTAGGAGAGATCTATTTGTACTGGAGGAACCCGTGTCCCACCTGTCACTGAGTCAGATAGTCTGCTGTCATGATCCTGTCTCTGTTATCTCCTGGCTGCTGGTCAGCCATTCTGTAGCCCCAGCAGTCTCATCTTTACATGAGTGAACAAGAGCATCTGCACTTGGAAGGGTGCTGTGAGGATGGTATGAGAGTCCTGTCATAAAGTATGCAGGCGACTGTCATTCTCCACAGTGGTGTATCATGAGGATGACACCCAAGTCTTGTGCTGGATCTTCACTGGCAATTCAAGGATTTAAAAAAAATACAGCATTGAATGTCCCTCAGGTTTGTGTAACTATGGTTAGACAGGGAGTCAGGTTGATTCTGAAACCCTCAGCTGGTTGGGAAGAGGCTCAACTTCTTATGCTCATCTCTCACTGGTGATTTCTTCCCTCCTCTCATCCTGAGGAATAGATACTTTGTCACCTCAGGTCCCAGATCCTTCAGTGAGATGTTGTCGTTTACATAGCTGGGGAGAAGTGAGGCAGACACCCGGGACAGCACAGAATTTAAATACCTAGCCTGACACTACAAATGTTAGATGCACAAACTTTCCAGCGAGAGAAAAAAAAAAACATGGGGGGAGGGATACCAGCTCCAGGGAAACCAGAAGACATACTTGTCAGAAACACATGGCTATGGCCTATGTATGGAGAGCACAGTAGATGGTGTCTAAGATGCAGAGAGCATGCTCCACAAGCTCCGGCTGACAGCCGTTTCATTCCCAGGTAAGGAAGAACACAATGCAATGCAGATGTGCAATAGGACGGAGACAACAGATGGGGGGTATTGACACGCTTTTTCCCCTCCTGTTGGTGAAAATATTGCTACTAAGGAGAGTAACTTCCCTCTACCTTTCTGTGATGCCCCAAATAGAAAACAGCTGCTTGATATAGCAAAATTGACTTGTAATCTTCTGAGTTTCCTTTTATTAAGATGTATGCCACTTCTAATGTAATATGCCTTGGCACTGTGGGTGGGTGGGGGAGTAAATGGTTGCCACGTATGGTAAAACAGAAGCGTGTCTGTCAGGGTAAACTGCTTAACACGCTAGGAGAAAAACTGTGATTCCCCCAGATGTCTCTCAAATTAACTCTGCTCCCATTGGTAGGAAGCTGTGCAGAGGAAATCTTGCCTGTGTTATTCAGGTCATGTGTTGCTTTTCACAAAAGAGGCATGTTTGATTCTTCCTCTTTCTTTAGCTAGAAGCATGCAAATGCTGGGAAAGTATAAAGTGTATAAAAAGACGAGTTCTAACTGGAGTCTGACAGATGCCTCCTTTCTTTTGCAACAAATGCTATAGCATGGGAGAGAAATTTTACTGCTGAACTTTATATTAAGAAAAATTAAAGCAGCATTTTATGCCTCTTTCTCCCTCCCCCTTTCTCTTTCTTTTGCAATCCTGGGGATTTGAAACTAGGGTCCCATTCACGTACTTTACCACTGAGCTATATCACCAGCCAAACATTTATATACATGCATTGTTTATGCATGTATATATATGTTTATGCATATATATGTAAGGCATGTGTGTTTGCACATGTGTGGAGACTAGAGGTTAACACCAGGCATCTTCCTTGATCACACTCCACTCTATATCTGCTGGGACAGAGTCCCTAAACCACCAATTTAGTTATCTGGCTAGCCTGAGTGTTATAGGGATCTTTTGTTTCTAACACCCCTCCCAAGCACCAGGGTGGTGGGCTGCCATCCAACATTTTATTAGTTTGCAAAAACAATTTTTTGCATTTTTTAAATTGTGTACATGAATCCTGTGTGTGGCAGTGGGGGGGCATGTGTGAGTCTTCTCACATGTGTGACAGCCAGAGGACAACTTGTGGAGTCAATTCTCTTCTTCCACTGTTATGTGGGTTCTGTACCTTGATGAACTCAGGTCATCAGATTTATATGGCAAGTGCTTTACCTATTGAGCCATCTTGGGAGCACATTTTATATGTTTTAAAAGATCTTGTAGCCAGTCAATCTCATCTCTCTCTCTTCTTATTTATGATTTAGATCCCTTCAGGATCTGGGATAGGAAGAGATTTAAATATATACATTCTTGGATCTCGTCTTAATACTTGTACTAAATATTGAGTAAATGAAAAGACATCCAAGGTAATAGCTATATAAAGAATGATGCAAGGATACCTATTTGAACTCACTACCCCTTGAGAAAAACATTAACAACACACTGCCAGTTTGATTGACAGGTTGAGCATCACATGTTCACAGATGAGCAAAGTTTCAAGCAAACAAAGTGGCCTTGGGGAAGGACTTGTCCCAGCTATCAAGAATTATGGCATAACTATAGAGCCATGTAATAGTCATTGAATTGCACTGATCAACAGGACAGAATAGAAAAGCCAGGAGCAGGTTCAAATACATGAAGAAACTGGCAATTCCTCTTCATGTGTGAAGAGTTGGACTTTTATCGAAGGGCTACTAGAAAATTCATGTATGAAAAAAATGAAGTTGAACTTCAGCATTGTATCATATACAAAAAAAAGAAAAACAAGACTGACGTAAATCTGTGCATAAACATATAAAATATGCATGGAAGAGAATAAAGGAGGCCATCCTTATGGCTCTGAGGTAGAAAACACACTTAACAGACACAAAATGCAAGCCACAATAAAAAAAAAGATGCATTTGGTTCCTTGAAAGATGTCAGAGAGACATACAAACCTTTCATGTATGGAAGAGACTTTCCAATACTTCAATCTAATGAGTTGCTACACAGGCTATACTCTTAAAAATCCCGAAAGCCAAGAGAAAAAAAAATGGAAAACTCAACAGAGAAATAAAAACTTTAGCAGCCATTTCACACACCAAAAGGAAACTCAGAAATAGAAAATATACATTACACATAAATCAGGAACCCTAATAAAAATCAGGCTGAAGTGGCACAATGACCATGAGATATACCTCTCCATAGTCACCTGAAAAATTAACAAGTCCAATGACACTAAGTGTTGGGCAGGAACGAAAAGTCGAGCATAAGCAACAAAGTATCCCATGGCAATGGAAAACAAAGCATTAGTGAAACTCAAAAGACTGGTGGTTGTTGCCTGCTCCCCGCCTCCCAATCCACAGATTTATTTAGAGACCCCCCCACTAGAAGACACGTATTTTTCCACATATGATATTATATATGGCAAAGACCCAGTAAGGAATAACAACTAATGAAATACCACATACTGTACTGAACTCATCCATGTGTGACCTAGTGGAACTTCTTGTTGGACTATTGGTGTGGAAGAATTATCTGTATTCTGTCAATCATGTATTTTAATAAAACACTGATTGGCCAGGCAGGAAGTATAGGCGGGTCAACCAGACAGGAAGTAGAGGCAGGACAATGAGAACAGGAGAATGCTGGAAAGGAGGAAGCCCA
>LOEQ01001806.1:125349-153882 GCA_001685075.1 Bramus lutescens
GCCAGCTGTGGGGTACTGGGTGGGACAGAAACCCCAACAAGCCAGCCCTCATGTTACAGACTATGTTCCCTTTTCCTCTTGGTGATGAATGTGGATGACCTTGGCAATGGGAAACACAGCTGTAGATGACAATATAATCCCTCAGAAGAAGTATCACAAGCTATGTTGTGGGTGTATCTTCCCAAAGTGAATGTATGGATAAGGGAGGTCTGATGTAGGTAATAAATACTCTCCCTTCAATGTTTTCCTTCCTACACCTATACCGTCAACTTGACAGATTTTGGAGCACCATGGAAACACACCTGTGAGTATGTGAATGAGGGTGTTCCCAGGAAGGCTTAACTAAGCAGCAAAGCCCTTCCTGGATATGTGGGTGGTACCACCCACAGGATGGGTTCCTGGATTGCATGAGAAGGAGAAAGAGAGCTAGATGCCAATAGTGGGATCTTTTTGATTCTTGGCTGTAGCTGTGTGCCAGCTGCTTCACGGTCTAGCTGCCATATTCCTACCATGATGGTCTGTACCCCAAGACTGTGCACCCAAACAAGCTCTCCTCCCTTAAATGGTTTTGATGAGGTATTTAATCACATAAGGGGAAAGTAACTAATAAAATTCATCAATGATTCTTTCTCTTTTTGTGATATTGGGAATGGAACCTCGGGCTGAACACATGGTAGGGAAGTTCTCTGCCTTAAGCTATTCCCTAGCCCCAGCCATTGATGCCTCAATGTAACCTGAACTACCTCCTCTGGAAGTGGTGTTAGCCTTCATATCTCATCATTACGGTCATAGCTATATGGCTCGTCACCATAAGGATGTCCCTACCCAAATTTATTCCTTCCCAGACTTCTGAAAATGAAGATTCACAGGAGTAGCAGTGTCTGTCTTAAAAATGCATTCTCTTCTGGTAGGAGAAGTCTGCCCATCGCCATCCACATTGATGGAAATGAATTACATTACTGTCCTAATTCTGTTGGGAGGGGCGTGTCTGTCCAAGCAGGAGGGAGGATGCTGCTACAGAGGGGGTGCTGTGAGGAAGGCCAATGATGGCACTGTGGGTGCACACAGACTAAGTATGATTAGCTTTTACAAACAAAACTATAATAACCTTCTATTTTACATGCGTGAACTGGAGATTATTGGATTGTTTATTTTAAAAATGTTATTGAGCATAGATTTGGGGAGATAATGGCGTATGGGTAAGTTAGTCAAGTGTTTGCCTTGTATGTGTGAGGCCTTGAATGAAATACTGAAAAACAACAGGTTCCCAAGGAAAAGAACTTTTTAAAGCCAACAGATGGTTCAACTTTCCATCTGGTGCAACGTGACTTCTGTGCTGCCTACGCATCTAACAAGGACTTCCGCAAACCTGCCAGAAAGTGTTAGTCCAGTTTCTTCCAGGAATTTTGGCTTAACCTAGATGTGAGACCAGCATGAACATGGACCGTGCTTCCTGAGGGCTCATGGGACACCAGCGCCAGACATGGTGACTCGGTAGCTCTCAGGGGAGGATCCTGCTGCTCCAGGACCATCTTTGACAACTACTGACAAAAGGAGACACATAGAGAGCCTCATACTGCCAGAAAAACTGTCTTCTGTCTTTACTCTTAAATCAAAAGTAGTAAGCAAAGACACATGCACATTTCTGCCAATAATTTCTCTTCATTTCTGCACCATCTCCACTTATTCTTTATTGTGAACTGATGGATATAATCCTATGCCTTTGGAAAATACTTCTTTGCTAGGCAGGTGACCAGAGAGAGCAAAGGGACCCTTTCTCTGGAGTTTACCAATGGACTCATAATTCAGCGTGTCCTTGTGTGCCCTTGGTGGCTCGAGAAAAAGCGGGTCATTCTGAGTAGGACAAATTCACTCCTGACATTTGTCAGGGCAGCGCTTGACGGTCAACAGCTCAGCCTGACTACATTTCACCAACATTGTGACACCTGTCACATAAATGAAGGTGCTTCTGTTAGAAGTCAGTTTTCCCGGCTTAGAGACCCAAGCTGTTTTCTTGCTTGACCCCACAGTGGTCCAAGAACACAGGCGATGAGCACAGGTGAGCCATTGCTCGGAACAGCTGAGGGCATTCTTTTCCATATACCCCACCCTGGCCATTTAACTGTGACGCCTCCTGCATTATTAACGAAGGTTTAATTTAATAAACCTGCATTTCTTTTCCCTTTCATGTTTCTTCTTCTTACCCGCCATGGTAACTGGGTGACGGACCCAGAGTGCCCCCTTCTCATAGGTACATGGGCTCATTTGTCATCTCTGAAACCCATCTCAGACCAAAGTGGGACCATTTCATACATTTCTCCTTCAGAATTTGGTAAAGAGGGCTTGATGGTTACATGGTGGGACTGGGGCATCCCGGAGAACAATGCGAAGCTACTCAGGGGGCTGACATTTTTCTGGGGGGCGGGTGGGAAGAGGGCTGAAGACAGGTGAAAAGGAAGCTGTAGAAAGTCCTAGGAGGAAGTCATACAGGGATGAATGGTGTGGGGAGAGGACTTTCCTGGTCAGCTGTCTGTGAAGGGAAAGCCCACTGCAGTCTTAGGAGGGAGGGAAGAAGGTAGGTACGGGTACCGAAAGGGGACCCCAGGACCAGGGCAGATGGACATGGCAAGAAGCTCATGGAGATATTAGAAGGGGCCCAGTGGTGCACAGTTCCGAAGGCCACCATTAAGCAGTTCCCTTCATTAGAATGGCGCCAGGGAGTCAATGAGCACCACAGACTGAGTGGAAGATCCTTGGCACATGGTTGGTTGGTTGATGGAGCCCTAGGGCTGAGTGAACAAAACAATGAATGTAATGCAGCCCCCTCCATACTCCATTCTCGCTGCCTGGGTCCAGTCACAGCCATTGGCTTCAGCTCCTCCTCTTTCTGGATGTCTAGTTACTATACTTATTTCTTTTCTTATTCCTATTCCTCAAAAGCGCTGAAGAATTAATGTGCCCAGGCTGAAAATATCTGGAGAATGATGAGACTTCCTGCATTCACGGCGTAATGGGAAAGGCAACATTAATATGGTAACATGGGAATGAAGCAGAGGGAGATGGGGGAGATGGCAGTGGGCAGGGCACGGCAGGCGTACTCTGTAAGAATACATTAGTGCTATATGGCGTCGTAGGAATGCTCAATATCAGGACGCCGAAGTGCTTGGAAGCACAGTGGCATGCTCTGTAGGGACCCAGTGGTATTGTGCGGCATAGTGGGAATTCTTAGCGTAGACTACACTGGCACCACAGCGTGGAAACCTGCTATACAGAGATATAGTAATAGGCAGGGCATGGTGGAAAAGATCCATGTAGGGATTCATGGCGGGGGGGGCAGCACATGGTGGTAAGGGTTTCATCTGGAGATAGAGTAATAGGCAGGACATGGTAGGAAGGCTGTATGTGGGGATATAGCAGTGGGTGGGGCCTGGGGGAAAGGGAGGCAGTAGTAGGTGGGGCATGGTGGGAAGGCTCCTTGCAGGCATGCAGTAAAGGCTCCATGCAGGCATGCAAGCCCTAGTTCCACCTCAGGCCATTAAAGCAATTTATGATCCATTGTTTACTAATGAGAAAATAACATATAGTGATAGCTACATGTATTTAAATAGTGGCTCTAAGCAGTTTCATGCTCATAGGAGTCTCAATTTAGGTGGAAAGAGATAAGCTAATTAAAACAACAACAACAACAACAACAACAAACTTTGCATTTGCAAAAGGGGTCTCACTAGTTACATAAGCTAGCCTGGAACTCACTCTGTAGCCCCAAGTAGTCCTAAACTTGTGAACCTCTTGCCTCTGCCCCCTCCAGCAGCTGGGAATGACAGGTAAGCTTTCTGTTTTCCAACCTGTTTCCCCCAACATGAATTCAGAGGGAAAAACAGCATCAAAAACAGTGCTTTTAGCATTGACAGGCTGCTTAAGCAAACACACTCCCATTTGCAGGAAAATCTTGGCCTGGTTCAGCACTGCTGTGTGGAGGTCAAGTTTATGTTCATCCAATTAACTGCCAGTGACTCTGTCCATACTTAATCATCCCACGGCCTGGCTGATTCATGGCAGACTCACAGTTGCGCTGCAGCAGTAAACTCATCTAATTGAGTATTGCACGCAGCTAATTAAATATGAAAACAGGATTGTGTGCAGTCAAGTTTCCAGCCTGCCTCATAAACTTGCTGATTCTAATTTGTATTTACCAGAGAAAGCTGGGCTTTCCTAGCCTACTGGTTAATAGGTCGATAGGGGAGGAGTCGCAAACAAGGCCAGCTGGTGTGTTTTGGGTAAAGTATAAGCTTTTTGAAAACTAGCAGCTCTACAGTAGACGGCACAACTTTAATCTTATTACCGAGGGTTTTAAGAGTATCCATTCTGAGAAATGCCCGGGAAGCCAGGGGGAACTTTCTGCTACTTTTGAGGTCATTTCTTCTTTATCCTCCTCATGGCTTCACAGAGTGTCTTCTCATGAAATGACAAGTTGGAAGGGGATCAGCTTGATAGTACAGGCTCTTCACCCACACAAAGGCAAATGCAATCTCATCTCTCTCTCTCTCTCTCTCTCTCTCTCTCTCTCTCTCGTGTCTATGGGCATGAGTGTCTGTGTGAATGTGTGTCCCTGTGTATACAAGCCAGCGGTCAACCTCTGGCATCATTCCTTAGGATCCAACAACTTTGTTTTCTAACACAAGCTTTATCACTGGGATCTGGGCTTGTGGGCTCTTCCTGTCTCCGCATTCCCAGTTCTGAGACAAAGAAGCACGGCCATGCCTGACTTCTGTAAGTGTTGGGGATAGAACTCAGGTCCTCATGCTTGCATTACAAGCCCCTCTCTAGCCCAGGCAGAAATACTTCATCCTTGCTGAGTCTCCCTGTAGTGTTGCTCACATATTCACTGACATTGCTGTAAATGATTTGTACAAAGAAAGGTTCTCAGACCTGGGAATTGTGGTGCAGATGTGACACCCAACCCCACTAATAATTCCTTTGCATGTCAATTGCTTCGTCTTTGATTGGGGATAATAATATCATCTCTCTTCGAGCTGCTGTGTAGATTTGATGGGAGAACAGATGATTGGCATTTAGCGTATTGCCCATACATACTACGCATGCTATAGGTAATGTGAATGTTTGTGAGTGTGTTTTCCTTGTCATTTAAAAACTGGTATGCAGATCTTAGTGAAGAGGGATAGTTACAACTTCTAGTCGGAAAATTCCCTACCAGAATTATTTCCATGTCTCAAGAGATCATCAACTACTACCACTGCACACACTCACAAAGGACTTTAGGGCAGACACTGTCTCTGAGCTGCTGTATTCCGTCCTGAATCTCCCCAGGAAGACCTGCAAAAGACCCAGATTGCCATTCCACTTCTGCTAGCACAGCTGGAGCCTACCCTGCCCTGGAATCACAGGTGTCCAGCTAACAGCGTCACAGACTTTGCCATGCCTGATTTCCTTCCTTCCCACCCCTAACGTGGCACCTATCCTTTTCTGGCTTCCAACCCAGCCCTGGAACCAAGACCACAAGGCTCCCTGTGTTCTCCAAGTTCCTTGAGCAGAAGACTGCGCCCTTGACCACCTTCAAATACCTTTCTTTTCCGCTGCTTTCTTTTCTTTTACTTCAATTAGGGGTCAAAGTTATCTGATAGGCTGTTTTCAACTGCTAACTTAAACATCCCATTCCAGCAGACACAGATTCTATGTTGAAGCTATAAAAGCCCAAGGAACTGCCATACTCAACTGATCTGACAAGCCTTAGGGCTTGAGGAGGCTTGCCTTGTCTCCTGAAAAGTATTCAAGTGTTCCCCCAAGATCTCAGCACATCCTTGAATGCACGCTGCCAACTGCTGGTGTGTCTGGATTCTTTGTGTAGCCCTTTAACAAGCAGGCAAGTTGGTGAGTTGTTGTTCTAATGTGATTAAAGGTACAATAAGGTATGTGTACAACTAGAGGCAAAGTCATTGTTCTGCACCATTAAGCTCACAGCAGCCCCCCAAAGAAATTGTAGGCAGCTTGCCAATGGCCCTAATGAAGAGCATCTCTTTGAATTATCTCTGGATGAGGAAAGGATCAAGCCAGAACCCTAGAATATTTGATCCTCTTTGTGTTGCTGTTATGAAGGCTTACTGAAGCCAGACACACCGGACTTTCTGGAACTGTAATTTATGGAAACCTTAATTTCACTGTTCTAATAAGGTTTTGCATAATAAGGGTGAGGATGCAATTATTAATTCCTGCAAGTGTCTTATGAATTCCTCTATGCTATGGTTGAGGACACCCAAAGAATAGGAGGAAGGAGGGATTTTACTTAGCTGGCACAAGGGTAGTCAGTCTGAAAAGTTGTTTGGGCTCCCTGAAAATAAATCTGCATGGCTCCCTAAAATGCTGACAACATGTATTTCAGCTGGAAGTCATTTATCAGCAACTTATTGAACGACGTTTCAGACAGAAATAGCCCCACAAAAATTCACCCAGTAAAAACCAAACAGACTCCAGATTCCTTCTTTTGGGACTGTTGTTGGGGCTTAAGATCACAAATAAAATAGTCGAATAAAACAGTAAGTCAGCAGCTTTGCTGTGGATATCATAGAGCTGAATTTGGAAGGTGCCACTATTACAAATGTATATGAAACTCAACTAATGGAAGCTAAACAATACTCTTGCTGCTGGTGGCAAAAACCACACCAAGCATGGAGTTTTGCAAACTACCATTTAACTTACTGTGTTTGCAGTAGCCAAGTCTAACAGAGCACCTTGCTTAGATCATGGGGTCCCATACTCTGCTCAGTTCATTTCTAAATGTTTGACTCAAAAAAAAAAAAAAGCCTCTAGATCATTAGATCATCAGGCAACCAAAGATGAAGACATACCACATAATGACATCACTGATGGGGGTCAGATCATCAGTAGTGGCAGCACTGTTGCCCCAAATCTCCCACACATCCCTAGACTGCTCTGAACAGGATTTGTGTCCCATTAAGTCCTGAGCATAGACTTGGAAGCCAGGTGTATTTCTAGGACTTAAGAGGTCTTTTTTTTTTTTTTCCTCCAGGTGGGACAGTTCCAAACCTCGGAATGTTTACATTTTATATGTTTCACTGCAGGAAGCTGACAGACAGACAAACACCTTTTATTTGCCCAGGGTCATCATGGTATCATTAGGTTTTGTTCACAGAAGCAGGGAGCACATTCAGCCGTCTTGTTAGGGGCACCTGCCCTCTGGTGGCTCATACAAAAATGACACACCTAACAATCAAATTCTTTTTAAAGTCAGGCCTGGCTCTTAAAAAAATGTATTAATTTGTTATTTATATTATAAACCAAGAAATGCAATCCACTCTCTTGCTCTCAATAATGTTATTTTACCATGCTGATTAAAAAAGAAACTTAAAGGATTGTGATTTTCTGTTTACTGAAATTATTTTTTTAAAAGAGTCAGAATGATTCAAGAGGAAAATCCTTAAGTGTTAGGTTACCAAGAACTGTGTCAAACCTCTTTGTTCAAGACGGGGTTGAATATTTAAAAAGAAAACACTCAACACAGATGAAGATAAGCTAGCCGGGCTGTACTGAAAACATCCCCTTACATCGCAACTGAAATTTCATGTTCTGATGTAGAAGCCATGACAAGTCACCTGCTGTGGGTGACAGACTGTAAGATCAAGTCACTTGCTTCAGAAGTTGCTAACGTTTGTACAGAGAGATAGATGTATGGACGTGGCAAGTGCGAGGCATAAACGTGCACAACATGTCCCGTTACAAGAAGCTGCTGAGAGGAAGACTCAGCAGAGAGAGGACTTTGTCCCACGGCAAGCAGTACCTTAAACCTGTTTCTAGACAGACACACACACTGCAAGCATCCATCATTGCCCCCATCTTCCCCAACTTGTTCAAAGGATGTGTGACCACTCTTTGACCCTTCCTGTCGGCTGCTCTGGAGAGCACTTAGTTGTCATGGAGCTCTGTGACACACTTCAAACACACTGCGAGACTCTGGAAACCCAGCACCGGAAAGCTGCGAGGAGGAACATTTCTTAAGGGAGTTAACAGAACATCTCCGGAGAAGTGGACAAGGCTAGCTTAGGCAGGACCCACACACACACACACACACACACACACACACACACACACACACACACACACATACACACACACACACTCCTGATCCCGCCCTGGGAGGGGTGCTGCTAGGTGGAGAACTGCAGCACAATCTGCCGTGCGTTACCTGGCAAACTTCATAGAGTAATTTGTACTGCTCCTCTTGCTTCTGCGCGCTGCACAAGCTGCATCCCATGTTTGGAGGAATGTCAAAGAAAGCCTTCAGGACCACCAGCGCCCGGGAAGCCGCTCCCTCAGCATGCAGGCATTGAAGGGCTCTCTGAGAGCCTCAGGTGTGCCAGGCAGCTGCAAAGCCTCACGCAGGCATGGCTCGCTGAGGCTGCAAAACAACTCTCGGCTTCCTCCACGCTGTCTTTCCTTTCCTCGCAGCATGCACGCACGCGCGCGGACACACAAACACACACACACACACACCCCCTCTGCTCCCTCCTCCTACTGACTCTGGCAGCTGGATTGTGGTCCAATGCACACGCGATATATACTGCTGCTCATGCATATTAATCAGATCTCATTGACTATTCATAACAGACAATGATACAGAAGCTATAATTGCCAACTATGACAGTTGAAATTTCTCTAATTAACAAGCAAGTGCTCCAGTGGTAGGGAATAATAAAAAGACACTAACAATTTTGCAAGCCATTTTCTGGCAGCTACAAATAAACATGACTACATTTTTTTTTCTAGTAGGGTCTCTTAGGATAATCCCTAATGCATTTTGCCTAAGTAGAAATTCATTTTTAAATATATCATAAAATTTCTGATGATATAAAATGTATTTAATGCTGCAGATAATGATGGCACATAAACAGATTTTATGGAAAGGACATGTTTTGAATAATATTCCAATAATGTTTAGCTCTGTACAAAGTTATAGGGAAAAAATGCTCCACCTATGAATAAAATATACTAATTTAAATTGCAGCTAGATCCGTGAGTATGTAAAGTAGCTAGGTGGGGTAAGGAGAGAGGCTGCCCTACAGGTGAGCAAGCAGACATTATTACCAACATACCCTGCCAATCCCGAAGGCAGAAACTTATTTGTCAAAGTGACCTGGAAGCAACAGAAGCACAGCCAGTCTCGTGCCATCTCCTCAGCGATGCAGATGTCACAGATAATGCAGAGATGACACTTCAGAGACAACTGTCACTGGCTGCTCCCACCTATGCTCTGGTATCCCACAGCTGCCTGGGTTCTGTAGCTGTGTCTAGTGTTGTGTTGTGTGTCAAGGAAGCAGGGAGAGTTGATAGTAAAGAGGGAAGGTGAGCACACACGGCTCTAGGGAGGTTCTGTCTTAAGACAACATTTCTTGCATCTTTATTCAGTCCCTGTGCCACTGAACAAGCTTCATGGCTTTTAAGACTACTTAAAAACAAAAAAACAAAAAAACAAAAAAACCCCTTGCTTGCCCTATTGCCTGAATGCAACACACTGATGTTTCTTCCTCACCCAAAATGGTAAGGCTGAAAATTCCCATAACCTCTTCCAGAGCCACCACCACTCCCTTCCTTAGATAAAGGGTGAACTGTCTGAGAAAGACTCCCACATCCCCTGTCAGGAGGTGTCATGGGAGTGTAAGAATAATGCCTCCTTTTTCTGGGAGCCGAGACACACCTGAGATGTGAGTAAACCTGAGCCAGTTAACTCCTACTTAGGCCGGTGGCCAACAGGTGGGTAGGGTCCCATTTCCCAGACAGAAAATAAGGTACTGCCCCCTGGCTGGGCCAGCACACAGCTCTAATGGCTGGAGGGGAGGATGGCCACTTCCATTTCGGGGCCTTATCTGTTGTTTCTGCCTCGGCTGGTGCCGGCAAAGGCAGGCATAGACTGAACTGGAGGGTGGATCTGGGCAGGAGCCTTGATTGTCCACTGTCGAGGATTCTGGGAAGGGTCTTATGTAGTTAGCAGCTTGTGGAGCCTCTGTCCCCTCATTTGTAATTGTGGACATGTTAACCATGTTTTCCAGAGCGTTGTAGCACAGACCTGGGAGAAGCTACTCAAGACACAGAGCAAAGGAAGGATAGGCCTATGTGTACCTTTGTCCCTTGCCTGCACCCAGCTCATCACTGAGTCTGGTCTGCCCAACTGCCAACTGCACGTGCCTAAAATCCCTCCAGTGACTTCTAATCATATCTGGATGAAAGCACAAAATTTACCCCAGGGACCCAGAAGGCCTGGCAAAATTTGGTCTTTGCCTATATTGTCAGGACTCTCCTCCTCCCCCTAGCTCTGCTTCTCAGCACACTCCAACCACACTCTTCCTCTTTCTAAACTGCTCTACCCTTCCAATTCTTATCAACCCTTTACCCAGTCTCAGTCCACAGGAACCTTCTTGAGGACAACTTGTGCTAGGTCACCTGCAGGTGTCTCCTAAAGGCATTTACTTTCCAGTGTGCTGACCACTGTCACCTTACCATACTCCTTTCCTCAGGATGATAATCACCACTACTCCCCGTCCCTGTGGTGTGTGTGTGTGTGTGTGTGTGTGTGCGTGCGTGCGTGCATGTGTGTGTGCCCACATATGCATGTAGAAGCCAGAGGTGGATTTCCAATGATCCCCTCTATCACTTCATATCTTACTTTTTAAGATAGGGCCTCTTGCACTGAACCTAGAGTTTGCTGTTTTGACTGTGCTGGCTGCCTAGCGAGCCCCAGTGATCCCCCTGTTCCCACTCCAAGCACTGGGGGTTATAGTTATACAGAGCCACATCTAGCTTTGGCATGGATACCCAATCCAAATTCAGGTTCTCACACTTGTGCAGCAAGTACTTTACCCACAAGCCATCTTCCAGCCCCTGGGCTAGCTTCAGACTCAGTGACAAGCCTGTTTACAGATGATCTCTTGTTTACTGTCTCCTTACAGGAGGCTTAAGCTTCCTGAGGCAGTCTTACCAACCCTGGGAGCTGAGGAAACACAGATCAGCTGGCTGGATGAATTAGGTGGAAGACCACCTGGTGGCTCCACAAAGCCGTGACTGTCAGCGCAAGCCAGCGAGGGCCACCTTGAAACAGCACAATGCCAGATGTCCAGGGGAAGGGAAGGCTTGCGGCCATGCCTGGCTTTTCTAAAGTTACAAGAACCCTTGGCTTCACTGTCGTCCTTTGTTTACTTATTTTCAAACAGCCACAAATAAATGTTGAAACAAATCCAAGTGGAGTTGTTAGAAACGTATATGTCTTACTATGAATCTTTCAAGTTATAATCCCAAGCCGAGCAAGTTGTAGCGAACATTCCACTGGACTTCAGCACAGTGCCTGTTAAACATTTTGGTCTTAGGAGCCTTTTAAAAGCTTGAAAATGTTGAATCAAGTTGTAGGTGCACACTTGTAATCCTAGCACTGAGGCAGGAGGATTGATTGCCACAAGTTTAGGTCAGCCTGGAGTATGTAACAAGACACACTGTCTCAAAAGCTGTGAGGAAGTATGAAGGTATCATCGGTGTAACCATCAATATTTATCAGAATGAAAGAAACCAGAAACTTAAAACTTGTGTTCATTAATTCATTTTAAAAAAGCAGCAACTGGGTGGGGAGAATGCCTAGTGAGTAAAGGCTTTCTCTGCAAGCATGAGAACCCAAGTTAGATCCCGGAATTCATGTGGAAGCACAGATCTGGAATCCCAGAGCTCTTCTGGTGAGACGGGAGGTGAAAACAGGAGGCTCCCAAGAAGCTCCGAGTCAGCTAGCCTGGCGGCAAACAGCTAGCCTGGCGGCAAACAGGGTAGAAGATGAGAGGACTACCCCCCCAACACACAAACAGTAATAATACTAGTAACAAAAATCACAGTATATTAATACAAATATCATAATGGAAAGGAGTGACTGTACTTTCTACAACAGAAATTTTAAAGGGGAAGGGCAGCATTTTACATTTTATTAAAGCTCTCTGAGGATCATGGGAGACAGCAGATTGCCACACTTGCGGCTGTACCCAGTGCCTGTGAGAAGCGTCATGTGGATGTTAGGAAATACCACCGGACTGTCTACTACTAACAGAATGCCAGTCTAAGAGGGAAAGCAGACTTTGGCATTTTCAGGCACATGTTTTTGACTTTGTAGATACTGAGAAACAAGCTTCCAGGGCCCTAGTGGGTTCTCAGGCCACACTCTGAAAAACCCCTGTCTCAGCAGAATGTCTCAATAAGCTGGATGTCACATATCTCCTTGCCTAACACAGGGGAGGGAGACAAAGAGGACACCAGACCAAAATCTACTCTCAGTTCTGTTCCCATTCTTGGCATTAAAACATCACATAGAAATAACAGCACAAAACTCTCATGTACCCAGAGCGCTCTAAACAAGACTAACAAAGTGAACTTCTGCCCTTTTACTTGGGACAATCGTCCAACACATGTCCAATGCAAATTTCATTTTCATATCTTGTTTTCTCTGAGCCTCTGAGAGTCATGATCTTCCCGAGAAATGTTCACCTATGTGATGGAACACATTTAAGCACCGAGTCACACTGATCCCGGTGGCAGTGTGAGGACACACACTGTTGGAGACTGGAAGGCAAGAAGGAAAAACTGCACGTTGCACATCGGTACCTATTGTTTGGAGAAGATGGTCATTGCGTTTTCCCCAGTTAGCAACAGTATTACCTGAAAATCCCAACAAGCTTGTCAGAGTACAAGGCGCTCTGTTCGGCCACCTGGTACCATCTCACACCTGTCTCTTCCTGCCTTCGTGGGCAATGAAAAAAAATGAAGTGCAAAGAGGGGCCGGCAGAGTGCTCAATGCGCCAGAGGAGGACATCTGCAAACACTGAAAAGGCCAGGGCATAGCTTTAGTAACTGGTCTCTGAACATCCAGCTCATTGAGGACTGTGCTGGCTAGTTCTGATGTCAGCTTGATACAGCCAGAGTTACCTGGGAAGACTTCAATTGAGAAAATGCCCGCCCTGCCCCCCCGCCCCAGATTGGCCTGTGGGTAAGCCTAGGGTGCATTTTCTTGATGGATGATCGATGTGAGAGAGCCTAGCCTACTGTGGGCACTGCAACCCCTAGGCTGGTGGTCCTGGGAGCTAGAAGAAAGCAGGCAGCAAAAGCCAACAAGAATCATTCTTCTTTGGCTTCTGATCCAGTTCCATGTCTCAAAATCCCTGCTTTGACTTCCCTGGATGATGGACTCTAAGCTGTAAGATGAAATAAACCCTTTCCTCCCCAGGTTGCTTTTGGTCATGGTGTTTTATCATAGTAATAAGAACCCTATCCAAGATAGGGGTGATGCTCAGGGTCAGCAGGTGTGAATGTGAACTTACCTGCACAGGACTGCTGAGTAAGCTTTCTAAAGTGAACACATTGTTTTCCACACAAACTGTGTTATCTTGTCTGATTCACGAAATAGGACCTGCTCATACTCTCTGGTGTATAAGAAATGCAGGTCTCATCGAGCTATAGACAAAAACTTCCCTATGGACTTCCTGGAAGACAGCAAAAATAGATGTGGTACGACAGGGGCAACGAGGCAGAAAAATGCCATGTAGAATAGTTGTATGGGTGAGTGATGGGACAGAACTGCCCTCCCCCAAGTCTCCCAGCTACTCAGGTTGATCTTATTGCCTTGGCCCTTCCTCAGATCACTTTCAACTTCCTTTCAGATCACAATTGTTAATGTATCTTCATCACAGCTCCAATCTCCTTCAGCCTCCAGTCTTTACTATAGACCGTGGTTAGAGTATTTATTACACACGCCCAGTGCACATGACAACCACCTGACAAGTTCACCACAGCACCAAGTGAAAGCTCTCCAACCAAGAGCCAAGTCATTCTATTTGCCCTCCTCTCCTTCATCTGCTGGGGATGTGCACACTGGTGTCTGGTAGCATTTAACTGTGTCAGGTGCTGCACTCTGCCTGGAGCACCCAACTTCATGGCCATTAGTATGTCCTTGACCTCACCTCCCTTTCATAGCACTGTGCTGCAGGTCATGGCGAACCTTCTGCATAAGTCCCAGGAGGAGTTAGTCCACGTCTGCATCACCCTCCTCTTCCTGTAGCCCACGCCTGCACCACCCTCCTCTTCCTGTAGCCCACATCTGCACCACCCTCCTCTTCCTGTAGCCCACGCCTGCACCACCCTCCTCTTCCTGTAGCCCACGCCTGCACCACCCTCCTCTTCCTGTAGCCCACATCTGCACCACCCTCCTCTTCCTGTAGCCCACGCCTGCACCACCCTCCTCTTCCTGTAGCCCATGCCTGCATCACCCTCCTCTTCCTGTAGCCCACGTCTCTATCACCCTCCTTTTCCTGTAGCCCACGTCTGCACCACCCTCCTCTTCCTGTAGCCCACGTCTGCATCACCCTCCTCTTCCTGTAGCCCACGTCTGCATCACCCTTCTCTTCCTGTAGTCCATGTCTGCACCACCCTTCTCTTCCTGTAGTCCATGTCTGCACCACCCTCCTTTTCCTGGAGCCCACGTCTCTATCACCCTCCTCTTCCTGTAGCCCATGTCTGCACCACTCTCCTCTTCCTAGCTTGAAACTCTTCTAGGACCAGATCCCATGCCTCATGCAGCTCTATCTACCCGACTCTCTCCTGCAAGGGTGCTTGGTAAATGACCAACAAAAAAATTCAGTATCAGATATAGGACAAAATCTGAACTCTGCAGGGTAGCTTTTCTGGTTTAGTTGAATATTGAATCAACAAACAATATTCAACAGAGACAAAGGGAGTTTGCTTCCACAAGAAAGTTAAGGACTAAAGCTTGGGAAACACATCTTTTCTGCCCTGGACAGAAGGATTAGTCCTATAAGTCCCATAGTCCAGTCTCAGCCAGGGATTTAGAGTCACACTCTGAGGAAATGATTTAATGCCTTCTAGTTAACCCTCAACCAGGCAAGCTAAGGTTTTGACAGCTTGCTTGAACCACAGTTAGCAAGTTGCCCTGGGCTTGATGAGAGGAAGACAGTTGCTTGAAACACAAGACTGGAAAGCCAGCCCGCCGTTTTAGCTGAGGAGAACACATCTTCAAAGGTATCAGCAAACACAAAGGAGATGACCTGAAGACACGCTGGAGCAGCTGTGATTGTGGTTTTGTTTCCAAGAAGCTGATGTTTAGAACATCAGCACAGGCTCTTGTATCTCATCCTAAGCAATGAAAAGATTTCTTTTTCCCTCTCCAGATTGATTGGGGGTTTGCTGTCTCAAGGAAATTTGCCTGGACATCTAGGAGTCTCATGGAATACTCTGGCTGCTGGAGACTGACAGCTTCCTGTTGGTGCTTGAAGCTCTTGGAGATGTTGTGCCCTGCAAGGAGGTTGGGTAAGGAATGAGGCAAGCAGACTGATGAGCGTATACTGCAGCTGCCTTCAAATCTCATGCAGGCAGATGAGCATCTGTCTCTAAGACCTGACAAGTAGATCACAAAGAGGCTGCTGGACAAGAATGCAATAGAGGCCAGTAATGGGGAGATTGCACCTTCTGTGTCCTTGAAAGTGTGAGAGAAAAGATCTTGACAGACCTCAGCTTCAACAAAAAGAAAAAGTTCCCTTATGTACTTGAGCTATGAGGTTACCCTTGTGAGATGTCTGGTCTTTGGATGGCCACAAAACTTTGTGATGGTGCCTGAACCTCTTCCAGTCATGGATGATAGATGAGTGTCTCTCTTTTCTCCAGTTGAACTTGGAATTCCTGAGAATGGATTCCCCTAAATGCCTGGAGTGATCCTCAGCCCCAGAAGATCCCACAAAGCGTGTGGGAAGAACAAGTCTGAGTTCCTACAAGGGCATCATGTGGGCTGTGGTGTGGCATCTGGATAGGGCAGGGAAGTATACTAAGATGACTCAGTCCAGTCTATGGAATAACTTGCAGAAGGGTAGGGTGAGCTCATAGCATCTTGGGAACTGGGTTTTTCTACCTTATGGCAGGGTGACCACCTGCTCCAGTGTTGCAGGGGAGCACTCATCAAAGAACAAAAGCCAGTCAGAGTTCTTAGAACATATTCAGCAAGTGGCCAATGAAGCAAGAAAAGAAAAACTGACAATCTGGAGGGATAGGAAAACCATTCTAGCACTAGTTAGGGGCAACAACCTTTTCTCATAAGGGTAGGCCAGAGAGAAAATATCTTTTGGGGACAAGAAGCAGAATCAAGACTATTATACTATCTTGAATATTCATAACAAACCCTTAAACATAGACTTCATCCACTGTTTTCAGTGGGCTGGTTCTGGATTTGGTTTGTGGACCATAACTGCCCAATTAGGACATCTGAATTTGAGCAAAGGTTCTTTGATATTAATGAGAGAATGAGCCAGTAACCCTCACCACTAGACCCAGCCATTCCTGTTCAACCCCAGTGGGAACTGTGGCTGAAAGAGCCCAAGTAATGTGCCCAAGAACACTGGGAATGAACCTGGAAGCAATGAGATCAGAATTTGGACTGCTTACCCCTAAGGCAGGTAAGACCTTGCCTGTCTGTTAGGAATGCTGATGTACACAGCAGGCTTTACAGGCTACCTTCTTGTTGGGAAAGGGCTGGGTCTGGGTAAAGAAAACAGCTCAAGAAACACAATGTCCTCACAAAAAGATCCCATTCAACACATGTGTTCTGTCAAGAGCTAGCTGGCCAGCAGGACCAGGCATGAGATGTCTAGTCTCATTCTAGACAATTTTTCTTCACATGTATAGCCACCACAGAGCTGGGTCCACAGGAGTCTCGGCCAAGTACGACAAATGGGAAGCATTTCAGATCAACCTCTGATGTCTGGGCTTAGGAAGCATGATGGATATATAACAGGTTCATTCTGCATGATATGTGGAAGTGACAGAGGCTCTTGTGGCCGGGGCCATGCTCCTAGCCCACCTTGCTTGTAATCACAGACCTGAGAGAAACCTGTGTGTGTGCTCCAATCCCTGCATATGAGGTTCTGATGGGCGGCAATAAAGTCCAGGTCGGGAAGAAAGAAGAGATGGAACCTCACTGACAGAAAAGCGATGGGAAGCAGAGGTCTGGAAGAGCAGCAGGAATCCAGACAAGCGCACGTTCAACACCTTAGGTTCCAGAAGACTTAAGACTGGCTTAGTTATGAGAGTAGAGGGCTGGCTCTGAGGAGCAAGGGAGGCACGTGACAGCGTGGTCAGAGCACAAGACAGGGAAAGGGGAGACCCTCTGGGGACACACGGAAACATCACTGGTGTGTTGTAGAGATTTATAGAGTAACACACTTGTAAAGAATACCCAGAGGACAACCAAAAGCTACAAAAACATGGGAGGGAGGAGAGCAGATGTGACCTCATCTCATTATTTTAAAAATTAAGTTAGTTTCAAACTGGATGCTGCTTTTGAACAGTGGCAGCATCTTCAAATTTGTTTTAATTAAATGGTAATTCAGAAAATCAGAAACAATTAAACATCGACAGCTGCAATCTAAAATATGGGTTTAAAAAAATCTTTTGTGAAGTTCCTATGCTCTGATACACAGACCTTGAGCGCCACGTGACGAAGCTGAGCAGCAGCAGGGCAAAGCTGGTCCCTGGAAATGAGGTGTATGGCCTTGACCGCTCGGCTGCTCCTAGGTCCTATCATGGGCCTGTTGAAGCTATGGAGTGCCAAGGTGCCAGATTTATGCAAGGTTGGTTATATATTATGATATAAACATAAACCCTCTGTCTGAGGCCACAGGTGGCGGGTAGGTCCCACTAAAGGGAGGCTGTGTCTCCTGGGAGCTCCTCCTAAGAGAGACTGTGGGAATGACTTCACGTTCCCAGCCTCCGTATGTCAGAGCCTAGGGCTGCAGAGTAAGTACCAATGGTGCCTGTTCATGTATAGAAGTCAGCGCCTTGTCTCATTCTTCGGTCCGTTCGCTCACCATCGTTACTCATCACCCACTGGGAACCAGACACCACTGTTTAGTGATCAACACGACAGGTCCAACCCCTGTCCTCATGCAGCAGCTCTCTGCCTCTCACTTTTGGCTTCCATGGGGGCACCAGAGGCTCTGGCTAAGACTGCTGCTGCTGTCTCAGTTGTCATACTCCGTCCGTTGGTCCTCAGCTACAGGGGGCTGCGATGGCCATTCATCAATAGCCTCTGCTACTATTTACGTAATCGTTCTCTTTAAATTTGGTTTCACTTATGTGTGTTTTTGAAATCAAATCTAATCCCCACAATGCACAAAAGTAATCATTTGCGATGTGTGAAAGATGCTATAAAGCAACTATATGGACTTAAAAATAAGAAGATTCAGCCTATACCACACCATACTGACAGCCTGCTGAGTTCCAGGGTAGGACGAATTTCTACTTTGTACTTGAGTCCAGCTTCACTGTGGCTTCCCCTACACTGTCTCACCAGCTCTGTAGGTTTGGCTTCCAGGACTTGCTTGGCTTCAGGACTTGCTGTGTTCTGATCTGTTCTCTGAAGGATGTCTGGAATCTTTCACTTTACCACCCATTGGTGGACTTGCTATTGTCCCTGGCCTTTGCAGTCCGAACTCTATCCTTCAGCTCCTGCATTCATATTAAAGCCAGCTTCACTATCAAAATTGGTCTGAAGCTCTACAGCATCTGCCACCATCTTTACTTTACCACCTTCTTGAGGCATGGCCTTTTATATTCCCAACCATTTAATTCAAACAGATATAGTTTATGCTAAGGCTTTGGGATAGAGTGGCATCCAGGACCAGTCAGGGACCAACAAGAGGAAGAATTTGCTGAGTAGAGATGGTGCTGGAGCCTCCACGCATGGGGCATAGGCAAGTAAATCCTCAAGAATTGTGCACTTGAAGGCAGATGAAGGATGAGATAGAAGTGATGCTCGAGAAAGAGCCTGTAGTTGTTTATGTTAGAGCGAAGGGGGAAAGGTTGAAGGAACTGAAACGGCTGGGCTGTGGAGATGGCTCAGTCAACAAAAGCTCAGCTGTATGAGTACAAGAACCTGGCTTTGATCCCTAGAATCTGAAGAAAAACTGGGCATGGTGGCAAGTTATTGTGATCCTGGTGCCAGCGAGGAAGGCCAGGTAGATTCCTGACGCTCACTAAACAGCCAGCCTAGCCAAACTGGCAAGATGCAAGCCAGTGAGTGGCTCAGTCTCAAAACACCATCACCACCACAACATATACAGCCAGTGTCTTAAGGAATCATGCCCAAGTTTGTATCACATCCATATGTACACATGTACAAACACATGTACAAACACATGAACATACACACACATACAAAGGCACATAAGTGCACATGGACACAGAGTGAGAAAGTGGCATGAAACTAGAGGCAGAGAGAGCTTATATCTTAATTTTGAACTGGGCATCCAAGCTGCAAACAGCTTTGTATTTTTTTCAGAGGCTCTCAGATGGGACCAGAGCTCCTGTGGCTATTTTGTCAGTTTTTCCTTTTTGTTTGTCCTTTTCCAGATCCTGGAATTCAGGACACGACCCCACAGTACTGTCCCTTCTAAGAGCTTTGGATTGAGTCATGGGCTGCTTGGCTGTGAGGGCTGAAGAGGCTGGATAGTGCGGGAAGCGTGTGCTGCTGGGTAACCTGGGCATTAGACAGAAGCTGGCTCAG
The DNA here is from genome assembly GCA_001685075.1 of Bramus lutescens. Classification (NCBI taxonomy): domain Eukaryota; kingdom Metazoa; phylum Chordata; class Mammalia; order Rodentia; family Cricetidae; genus Bramus; species Bramus lutescens. The sequence continues at coordinate 144,968 of LOEQ01001806.1, forward strand.
TAGTTTAAGACAGCTCTACTCAGAAGATAAACAAGGAGCACTGAAGACACTTACTTGGGGGACAAACATTGCCAACTGAGGCTTTATAATTCACTCGTACCTTTGAGGGTCAAGCGCCATCGAGTCTGAAATTACTTACGAAGCTTTTACCCTGGGTTTACTTTCTATATAAAACAGCACTTCACAGAGTAAGTTAGCAAATGCCATCGTGACCAATGGTTTGCTTTGAGGGGGAGATGTTGCCAACAAATAGCAACCCTAATTTTTAAACCTTCTCTGGGAAAATACAAAAATTTAGTATATTTGTGAGCTGGATAAGAACCAGTGACATTGTACTTAATCTTAAAAACTGATATATGTGTGTTCAAACACTAATAAAAGTTTTCTACACTATAAATGGGGAGAAGCTGGACACTAGATCACAGCCAACACACTCACTTAGGATTCTGGTCTTATGGCTAGAGCCTAGAGGCAGGGAAAATGGAAGTGATTTAGAACAGTCTTTGGTAAGATACGTTTGATATTATTGGGCTTGCTGAAGCACAACACTAATACCAGAGAGATATGAAAGTGTGAAAGCCATCACGGTACGTTCAAATGTTGGGAGGCCTTGAGGCTGACATCTTTCAGGTAAGTTACCTGTGCCCACAGGCAGTGCTGTGCTCAGCAATATCAACTTGAAAGCTGATGAGTGGGCTCTACGAAACCACAATTTAGGTTTCGGAAGGAAGGGAAGAATGTTAAAACTCTGTTTCACCATCTTCCTTTCATAGCAGGGGAGACCTGCGAGGACAATGAATTTTGCCTGGCTTTTTTTCTGTGTCCTGCTCTGACCTACCTGGAGGTGAGCCATGTTATTATAGGAAATGGAACGAATTCACAGGCAAGTGGATACTGAGTGCTTCTTGAGCAAGCCATACCATGGCCCCACTCAACCACCTCATCAACTATTATGATGGCTTGTGCTCTCTAGAGCAGTATGACACCATCATCTGGATACTACGGACTGGCATCGCTAAAGAAGAAAAGTGCTGAGGATGAAGACTAGCTACAAACACTGTCTTATAAGCATCATAGAAGGCTTCATTTGTTAGTGCCTTCCTTGGAAGACAAAAGAAAAAAAAAGCAAAACCACAACCAACTCCAAAGACATACTCCGCTTGGTTTAAGGATTTTTAAAAGAGTATAAGCACTTATTAAGTTCTCAGTACTCTCTTCCCAGCCTGACCCATTGACTATGCCTCTGGCCAGAGTCCTGTGGAAAGCAGCACAACACAGTAGTGTTGAGCAGAGAGAACAGGATGCTTCTGGACATGAGAAATGCCCCACCTGATGAAGAAGGGGCGGGGGCGCATTGGAGAAAGAAAGGAGGCTCCAGATCCTCGTGTGCCACATGCTAAGCTGCTCTGTAGCAAAGGGTATGCTCTCTATGCCCATGTTTTAAGTATCCCCCACCTTGTAGTGCCCCAGACCCACTCTCTCCCACACTTCTTCCCTACTTGTGCCAGCTACGTGGCGACAGTAATGTGGCAGGATTCTTGACTGATTCTGAGTGGCACGGGCTCCATCTTCCTACTTCATGGCAACCTCCTGAAATGCAGCAGGTTTTCTGCAGCCTGTGGATTAATATCTGTCCTTCAGCTAACTCCCCCTCCCGTATTGCTATTCTAGGTGGAGCCACAACATCTGTGACTCTTCTTCATCCCATATTCTTGCACTGTCCCGTCCCCCCCCATGCTGCTCACCCAGGATATTAGTTCTGTTTTACATTGCTGTGGGAAAATACCCAACGTAACCCAAGGAAGGGAGGGCCTTTGTAGTTATAGCCCCTCGTGGCTGCAAGAGCATGAGACAGTCAGGCAGCAGGAAGAAATGAGCTATACTGCTCAGCTCGTATGAATGAAATACTCCTTTTTATTCGGTTCAGGATCCCAACCCATAGGAGCTGCTGCCCAAGCCTAGGGTGGGTCTTCCGACCTCAATGAACACAATCTAAAAAGTCCCTCACAGACATGCCCAGGGGTTTCTTCTTCTACAGGATTCTAGAAGCCTTCAAGTGGTCTGTATTTGCCATCATACTCAGTCACACAGGAATGCGGCCTCCTTTGATGCCTATGACCTTAGGCTTTCCATACTAACAGACATGCACTTCCAGGCCGCCATCCACCCTAAGGGGACTATTGACTATGTTTCTTGTTGTCTGTCTCTCTCCTGACCCCCAAAGTTGTTCCCTAGATATCTTTCAGAAACACATCTGCTGGGGTGGCCCACTTCTTCCTTCAGTCTTCCCCTGTACTTCTCCACAGCCTGCACATTAACTGTCTGCCCTTTCACCCAGTTAAGCAATTACTAAGTTGCTGTCCAAGATGTTTCCTGTTCTATAGGATTAGGTCACCTCACTATTTCGTGGCAGCATTGAGATGCGTCCTTAGCCTCCTGCATCCAAACACCACTACCAGCTCTAGCTCCCTCTAACAGCAGACCTTCACCCTGGCCCCTCTAACAATATACATTCCTGTTGGATCTCAGTAGATCACTGTTTGCCCTTCTGACCACATGTTGCCAACTCCCCTCTTTCTTCTAAATAATGGGGTACCTCTCAGAAACCATCACCTTTCCTCTCCACAGCGCACTACCGAGCACACATGTCATCTTCCTTCCCCCTCTTGTCTCTGTCATAAAGAATATAGCAATTGGAGCCGTCTGGTGTCATCTAAAGAGACCTCTCATCACCTGACAAGCAAGCTCTAGCTAGGCTTGCTGCCTGGGATTTGGAATCAGGATGTTTGGTCGTACATCCCACCTCAGACTCTTCAGCACAGGCTGTCTCTTCTTCAGCTAACATTTCACCGGGCCACACAGAACCGCAAAGAATTCCTTGTAGTCAGTTACTCAGCAGCATGCCTGGCTCCTAGCACCAGTGGCAGATTTCAGATTTCCTTCTTTCTCTTTTAACTTTTCCATTTTCCATATCCACCAGGGGTGACACATGCAATGTTTAGCTCTTTCCCTTGAGAAACTCAGGGTCTTAGCAAACCCATAGACACACAAGCAAACTGTCGAATTAAGCTTTCAATGTGCCATGGCAGATTCATGGAGAAGAGAATGGACAGACAAGACCAAAGAATTAATTACACTTGGTTCATCAGAGAATGCATCGTTTGAAATACTCAGTGCTGTTCTAAATCTTACTTTCCCTTGGGGAAGCTTAGCTTCCATAGGAGCCATGGGCATACTTGATATTAAGATTCCCAAGAGGGAAATATCATGGCCAGAAATAATTAGGACAGAATTATTCAGACTTTGGAGTGAGGTTTGTGGGTGCAGTGATGGTCAAGAAATAAGGGACAATATAATTGGGGGCCACCCTGTGAAGGCATTCACAAGATTTGCCACCTCAAGCCAGAGAAGCCATGGGGACAGCTGACATGACACGTCTACACTTGAGGTACCTTCACAGTGAACAGCCATCACCATGGCTACTGCAACCCAGTTTCCAGTGCTAGAAGAGATCTGCGCATTCATCTTGTGAAGCGGTGCAGCTGGATGAGGAGGGCCCATCTCTGCAGGCCTTTGAACTTCCGATTCTACTATGCTTCTTTGAGTTTCATTTTTCAGCCTGGTCTTTGCAGAGGTAGGGGAGGAGATCACAGATAATTAAAGCTGAAAATATTCTCATTTCGTGGTGGGGCCAAGAAGGGAAACTGTGAGTAATGATGTAATTCAACTTGTCAAAAAGGAAAATGAAAAGAGGAGACAGAATGCAGGACAGAGCCTGGGGACCTGGTGTGCCATGTCATCTTCTAATTAACTAACTGATCCTTTAAACTGTCAAACTCGGCGAGACACTCTATGTCCTGGTGTCTGATTAATATTCATACTTAGGCATGGGATGCTCTGATTTAGGTCCCAGTGGTTGTAGTTAAACATCAGTCTTTAAAAAAGAGAGAGAGAAAGGAAAACTTGCCGGGCAAGCGTAAGCGTCCAGGTTTTACATTCATAGGGAAATGAGGGGAGGCCACCCTGAAGTCCTCAATCCACAGCGAGAACAAGTCCCCACAGATGCATATTGATTTGTGAATCATGATGAGGACTTGTGTATCGAAAAAATAATTATTTTGCTTCTTTCCTCTGGCAGCCACATTGTTAATCACACTTGGTGCCTTATTGTTAAATAAGTGAAGAGCACCTGTAACGTTACACAGTATGTGGTAATATAATCAAGTTTGAAATTTCAAACAAAATAATTGAATATATAATTTAATCAATGCAGGCTAGAATTGATCATTCAGTTGAATGTCACTAGTGGAAACTTTGACTTTTTGTTCATATAACATGCGCTACAAAGGGATACTAATACAGACTTTCACTGACATACAAAAGATGTTTGAATCCAGGGTATATCCAGCCTATAGCTGCTTAGGACGCATGGTGGTCAACTTCTGAAACAGTGCCCAAACCAGGAACTTCAGGAGGGATTTTCCTTTGCTGACTTTACTCTTCATTTATTAGAGACTTTATAAATAAGAAAACAAGTCAACTGGGTTCTACTGCATTCACTTTTGGGAAATATTTCCTAAAATTATTTTGGATTAAACAGACATAAGGCTCAAGGTATAACTCATTTCACAGTGCGCCAGGACTACCCTGGTTATCTGCCAACCCCATGAACTCTTCTAGCCTGTCCCCTATAGAGCTTCTTCAACAGTCTCAGTCTATTGTTACATTACTGCCAAGCTATTTCACATGCAGTTAAAAAAAATGGGTAACACTGCTTGTGAACACAGACTGGATTGCAAATCACAGACACACTAAATATAAATGGTATGGTCCTGCCAGATTCAGGGTGCTCCCTGCTACCCACAGACACTGAACTCTAGTGCATAATAAGAAACATTAATAAGCTCCAGTTCATTTTCTTCAATGGAAGATGGCACATACACATAAGGCGAAAATCTGTGTGTGAAAGAGCTATCCAGTTCTAACGCATACACATCTATTCAAAGCAGAAAGGAGGGGTCCAGATTGAGACATGCATGATCAGGCTGGTTCATCTCCAAGTGTAAATTCCTCCAGGCTTTTCTATATTTCTGCTAACTGTACAGGATGAGGAGGAAAACCACCCAACAACACCGAGATGGCTGCTCTGGGTCACGCCCACCTGTAAAAGTCCAGCTGTGACAGGCTGCTCAGGAAAGACGGGCAAGGGTTTGAATTCATTCTCCTCTCTTTGAGGAGACCATCAGTATCAAGGAACAGACAACTCTCCCTGACTGTTGGTTATCCCTGGGATTTCAAGAATTTTTTTGCACCTTTCTAAAAAAGAATTTTAAAAAGCTGACAAATTCCAAATTTCACACACGCCCACCTCCACTCAAAGTGGAGCCCCTCAGGAGACCTACCGTCGTCACTGCTGGTAGAGACCTGTGGAATCCCTGTCATGAGGATTCCACCACCAAGGCAGGGATATCTCACTTCAGAAGGCAGTGTAAGTACCCTGCCTGCCAGATGACACCCTGTGCTGTGTTCCTCCAAGCTGCGAATACCTCTGGAGGTGGGGAGCAGGCTCCCGGGACACCGAAACTGGCTCAGCTCCACAGGCAATAAAGTAATTAATGGTGTCTTTCAGGGCAAGCGCAGTAAAAAAAAATTAATTGCTCTCCATTTTTTTTACTGCTAATGAATGATTGGTACAGTCAATATTTGTGTTGTTGGGAGTGGATGTGTGAATAGATGTGTGAGCGGGATGGAAAGGTAAGTCTTAGGGATGCAAATGCCTCAAACAGCCTATCAGTCCCGTGAATGACTCTGAACTGCAGATCATAAACACCAGAGACCACATGGCCTAGATGAGAGCACACTGATTATTCCAACGGAGGCCACAGCCTGCCACATAGGACACAGTGCAAAGATACACACCAAAGTGGGTCACTGAAGAGAAACACAAATGTGATTAAAACACAGCCCAACACAGCACGACAAAACATGACAAACCCGCCAAAGCTAATCTGGTTCCTGAGAGTGGCTGAGTTACTAACCACCTGTCCAGCGCTGCTGCCCACTTGTGTCAAAACACAGTTCCTTTCCATTTGTTAAAAGAACAAGTGGCTGGCTGACGCCAGGTGACTCCACCCATTGTAATCACGGCATGTTCTACATGAGATCATCAGCTTTCTCTCCATTGGATCTCACAGACACTGAAACTTCCCACCACACACAGCTCTATAAACAACAGGCTGGAAGATAAACATGCTCAAGCCGCTCTTTGGGAAGTGGCTTTATTGAGAAGTAGGGATGCTGCACTACTGTTCAATACAGAAAGGACATGGTGAGACCTGAACCAAATCAGATTTATACCAGAAAACTTAAGATCTGCTGGATTTGGGGCTGCCCTCTAATGGATTTGGTGCAGCCATGGACATATGTATCTCAGGTCACAGTCATGTTCTTGACCCCCGTGGAAGAGGAAAAATGGCTTGCTGGCTACAGAATAAAACCAAATCCTTGATCTTCAAGTATCATCCCAAAATTTGGTTGAATCTTGTTTAGCGGTGGGGAAGTGATTCCAGGACTCTTGCATAAAATATATCAATCTGTGGATGCTCAAGTTCCTTGCCTAAAATATCTAGTAATTGCATATAATATCCTGTGCATAACTCCATGAATACTCTGATTATTTATATACCAAATTGAAATGCTATACAAATAGTTGCTACAAATGCTGTACTTTAAGCAAGCATTCTACCACTTAGCTAGGCTTCTACCCAGGGATGCATCTGTGTGTGCAAATTCGTGTACACAAGTGTGGACATGTGCAGGTCAGGGCATGTGTTTATAGGTCAGAGGACAATCTCAGGAGCCAGTCCTCACCTTCTGAGACTGGATCCCCTTGGTTTGCTGCTGTTTACTCCCTGCTAGCAGACTGGTAAGCTTCTGTTTCCAAGTCCCATCTTGGTGTAAGAACACTGGGATTACAGATGTATGTGCAACTGTTTTGCATTTACTCTGATTCAAGGATTAGAACTTCCATTCTTATGCTTGTGTGGCAAATATTTTCTCCACTGAGAGGTTCACTCAACCCTGCATTTATTTTATTTTATTTTGTTGCAGCTGCTTTTTGATTTTGACTCTATCTGTGATTGTCTAACTGCATGGATAGCTACAGAAAGTCCATATACTGAGGATGAATGAGAGACTGTCCTACTGAAAACAAAGACACCAGCAATATGTTAGGTTACTAGTGTTATCTACAGTCAAGGTGGGGTGAGGACAGGGTTTCAAACTTGAGCAAAATTCACTGCCACCAACATGATAATAATCTTAATGTTTCCTCCTGGGACCTGCATGTTAGCTGTCATCCAGAGTTCTCTAAAACCAGTATGACAGTACGCACTTTAACTATGCAAATATATTCTATTTAAATTTGCTTTTCATGTAACTCCAATAAAGGTAAGAGATTATAATATGGAAACTCCATGCTCACAAAATAACAGTATATATGGCCAAGTCACATCTGTGGGAACAGGATTCTAGAATCATTCAACCGGCACTCTTATTCACAAACTGATTTAATTCTTAAATTTCCAACACACATACTTCCCCTTCACTCTCTACAGGACACTCCATTTTACTTGGTTCCAAATTTTAAGCAACCGTGGTGTGATCCCCAAACAATGTTCATCCATCACTAAGAGGATATGGATGAGTAATTTGTATTTTATAAGATATTCACGAGGGAAGAACTTGTGCCAAGCTTTCAGAGGAAATTCTTTAACTGGCCACAGCTCTGTTGTTTTAAAAATCATATGCAGTTGTCTTTAAGTTGTTTCTGCATAATTTATTGGGCAGCTGTCAAATATGTGTGTCCCTCTGTCTCATAACTGACATTTGTACGGTGATAAATGACATAGGAAATGGGCTATGAACAAACTGACACCGGGCCATTGTATAAATGAAAGAAAAGGAGGACAAGGATGAGAGGCAATGGTAGGGAGAAAGTAAGAGCTTTCTTTCTTTTTTTTTTCCCCAGCAGGCACGCACACCAGTGAACCCGCTGTCTACAGAAATGGACTTACTTCACAGAACGGCTTGCTTTGCACCGTGGATGCTATGGTCTTCCTTTCTAAACAATAACGATTGCATCCCGCTTTAAAGATGTATAACATTTACATATAATTTTATATAACCCAAAGATTTTTATAACACCAAGTGTATTGATACTGTAATGCAAAACACAGCTTGAAAACTTCTCTTAGATTTCCCTGAAGAAAATGCCTCATTCCTGTAAGTGGAGCCAAATAATGCAATTCCAAGGATCCCCTATGCAGACAATTGATCTCCATGTAAAGCCGTGCGGCATCATTTCTAAACTAACATGCTCATTCTGTTTGATCTCTTTCCATTTCCTGCATTGTACTCGGTGCCTCTTATCCCTGTCCAACACCAACAGGTCATTTCGAGAGGGGTCAGTGTCAGCCAATATAAATAACCATTATAAAACCTCTAGCATGCATTAAATCAACAAGCAAAGTGGCCTATGCTCTTTAAAGTATAAATTTCAAATATTTTCATGGCAGAGGGTAGGCAAGGTCTATGCAAAACACAATAGAAAAAAATTAAAAATCAGAGTTAAATAACCCAGTCATGGTGAGCCATTCCAACACATGGTTCCCTATTTTAAAACCAGCTTGCAAACAAATGTTCATGTCACCTCTCCTTCCCCTCTTGAAAAGGATAGTCAGCTTGGGTCTGAGGACCACAGGCGCCCATGTTTCACAAGAGTTTTGCACACATGGCTGACATTACCACCATGTTTATAAACCCAGGGAGGCTCAGCCAAGACTAAAACAGTTAGAGAACTGGAAGACACTCAGAGTATGAGGAGGAGGTGACAGGCCCCCTCCTGCCTCTTTTTT
>LOEQ01001806.1:159348-177651 GCA_001685075.1 Bramus lutescens
TCTCTCTCTCTCTCTCTCACACACACACACTGTGCGTGAGCTCTTTTTGTTCTTATTGAAGAAAGAGCTTGTTGGTGGTGAGACTTAACAACAAGAAAAGAAGTACTAGCCAGAGTCCTGCCATTATAAGAGTTATCAGTAGAGGTGAGAGAATGAATGATGGCCAAATGATTCTGAGCGCCTGCAGTCCTGTCCTCACAGGTCACTGCCAGGCTGGTCTGTGAGCCCACCAGCCCCCCTCCCCCCGCCATCCATCAGAAGTGTAAGGCCAGGATCAGCTGTACCAGTGATGTATCAGGATGCTGCAGCTCAACATCCTGATTCATCTTGACCATTGGGGGGAAACCCCAAGCATCTCAGGATGTAAGAAAAATTTACATTCTTTCCAGGAAGCACAGTAGGTTTCCAGCTAGTATATCCCACCATTTTATTTAGCAAGAAATGGATCAACAAATGAAAGGTGCCTGTTTCCGTGTGGGAAAGAACTTAACTGAGGCTCTTTGTGGATTAGGCAGGAATACAGGCATTCATTTCCTTTTGACTATCATTCATTGGAACGAGTGACAGTTGGTTTCAGAATCAACAGACCAGTTAGTGGGCCTCATCTAACTGTGTCAGGAAATGGCTGAAAATCTAAATCCTGTCATTTACTTAAGTGAAAACGGCCATGCTTGAAAGAGCTAACCATAAGTCAGGCCTATGTTCCATATATATGTTTTTATTTTTAGCATATCACAGCCACACACTGTCAATTTTGTAGATAATTCAGGAAACTACTTAAACCCCAGACAGGTAACATGAGCTTAGGAACAGCTGAAGTCCTAAAAGGAATCATTTGGACACTTCTCCCATTTAATTAAATAGGCACTAAGGAGATCTGTGCCAGTAGATCCATGTCATGAATATATTAGGCGCTGATCAGCACAAATGTGCTTATATTAAAAATGGCTCGCTGATTCAATTGTCTGTTTAGAGATACCAGTTTCCTTTCCAGATCTGATGATCATAGAGTTCTCATGATAATCTGGACATAAACACACATAACTTTTCATGTATGTTATTTTCTCGCTTTAAACAAGACCTAGAGAGAATATTAAAGCATTTGGGTAGTTCCAGGGACAGCAAATGTACCATACCACAGTTGTGTTACACACACACCAAGAAAGATGTACCGTCACAGCCACTGCCAAGTCACTCACAGCTTGAAAAGCCCAAAGGACAGGGGTTCAGCTATGGGGCAGTTACAGAAAGGGTCATGATTCACTGTGGCAGGGCCAGGGCTCGGACAGTTTTTAATTGCTTGGTTGTCATCTTCCAGATACTCCGGGGTGACATTGGGCCTAGAGTAATGAAGAAAATAAATACTCAGAGTCTCATGTGTTCTGCCATCTTGAAATGCTCTATTTATTTGCTCATTAAGGAGGGGGAAATTAGAGTTCATCTTTCATTTTTTTGCATCAATACCATACATCATTTTTGCCTGAGCACAAATTGGCATATAATGTTCTTTCAGTTACACAAACAGCAAGATGTTGCATGATCCAGGTTGCAATGAAACTGTTCTTTATACTCACATTAATGATTGTGAAGGCTTGCAGTTGAAAGTCATGGGTAATCGGCTCAGAGTCACCTGAATGGAATGGCACGCTAGAGGTATAGAACTATATTGTTACTAAAGAATTATGGAGTTTGTGAGTCTGTAAATGAACTCCTGATGTTTTCTAAGGCCAAGATAGTTTCTTATTTTTGTGTGAGGTAGCAGGAAGTAAGTCTGTACACTTCCATCTGGGCATAATGGCAGGTCAAGAAAAATCAAAGCCCAGGGATGGGATTTTTCTTTCCTCTTTGTGTGTTGTACGGGGTCTTCCCTGGTCTCATCCCTCCACAGTCACAGCAGTCAGGGCTGCGGTCGCTGACTAAATGGTCACCACAGGTATCAGTGATGCATGATGCCAAGCCCCACTGTACATGGCATCTGGTTTACTGTTCCCAGCCACCTTCAGCTACAGTGGCATTGCCTAGACTTTTGCAAATGACAAAAGGGGGCTTAATGGGACCATTAAGTTCAGTCAGGATTCACTGTGTGTCAGCTTCGGTTCCAAGATAAAGCTTGTGCTCAGGATAAAATAATAGGTATTACTTACAATATAATTTTTCTAATCATTTTATGAGTAGTTACAGTGGGGACCATGACCACTAGAAAGGAAGACAAAAGAGGAAGACAAGGGAGGTTGGTGTATAAGGTGCAGAAAAGGGGTGATCGTGTTATAGGTGGAGGAATGACAGAATTCCTGCTTTCAGGAACTTCACCATCCAGCTGTCTCCACAGGCTCAACCACATTCTGTGAGACATGGAAAGGAAAGGGTTGAAACCACAAAGTGGAGAGCTTAGATGGTTACGTGAAAGAGGCAGATCATCCAGACACAGAATGTGGGAGCTGCTTGCTTATTCGTTCTCTTAGGTCTGTTGCTTCCAAGCTGACTCAAGTCACTAGGAATACCAGGGGGGCCACGTGAGGATGTGCCATGCACATATATAGATGTTCCTTCTTATCACCCATAGTCCTCATTATTTGTGAACTTCATATACACACATCTGCTATGTGGCCGTTTCACACCTTAGCAAAGCCTTTTTAAGCTTAATCTTTAGAAATCTGGACTTCTGATTCTGTTCTGTCAAGTTCTGAATATCACTGATCATATAGTTTTGGCTCTTGGACTGTGTGTGGGCAAACTAACTGCTATATAGGAGTCTAAATTGCACAGGAATAAGCAGGTATGAGCTGTCCCCTAAAAGGTGGAATAGGTTTAAATATTACCATTCAACCTCAAGAGACCAGGCTGATATGGTGAGGCCATGGTATGGCCTCAGTAGATATCTGATGGGGAATGAAGGGCTTAGTGTCTTTTGGAGATGTCTGCATTTTGAACCCCACCTTTCTCTTTCTGTGCTTCCCTTGGTTTAAACATCTTTCTCAGCTAAACTGCCTTACCAAGGCACAGTGGGAGAGGGTGTGGTGTGAACCTTAAGACTCCCTTGTCTGTGTTGAAGGATTTGCTGACGGCTTTTGGAAAATAAAACCCCATGAGAAAGCAAATGAGAAAACAATATGAGCTGCCCCTTCTATATTTCATAAAGAAAACCTCGAATGGGCCAGGAATCGAAGAACAAGACCTTTAGGTTTGTACAATCACAAAGCTAACCTGGTCTGAGCAGGAAAATCTTCCGGGAGTCACAATTATTGTTGTACATTATTTGTGTTTAGTGCCAGAGAAACGATTTTCTTTTTGCAATATCTCTGCCCCAATAAAATTAAGAACTTAGTGGAAGCTCCAAATATCTCCCAAAGGACTCAGCTTAAAAAAATTTATTGGTTTCCCTGCCAGAGGGACTTATGGTTGCTTTCTTAATAGGTATGGTCGGATATATGGTAAGTTTCTTTGGTCACTAGGTAGATTCATTTATCTTTCTTTTGAAACACGCACTGGAGGGTTTTTTTTTTTTAAAGCAAAATAGGCCTTACAATTGATTAAATCTTCCACAGAGGGACAAAATCACTGAGCGGCTTCAGAATATATCTGAAAGCCTTGAAATAAAAACAGACACTGAAGACTGTATTTTCCTGATTGTCAGTCAAGCTAATTATGCTTTACTTGAAAGCTTTGTCTATCAGCAAGAAAGAAAAACGCAATTGAGGGCTCTGTCCTCGAATAGCCTGATTCTTGGGAATATAGCACAGTTTATTCACAGCGGGAGACTGCTGTAATTGGCAGTTTCACTTTCTCTGCTACAGGGTTAATTCTCTAGTGGAGGAAACACAATGTTAACAGGATTTTACAAATTTGACACATGGCATTGTATGTGAAATGACGGACCAAAGTTCCTCCACTTCCCCAGGCAAACAGTTACCCCTACGTAGGGCCAAAGAGATCTTCAGGAGACAGAGGCTCCTGGAGTTCTAGGGAGACCTTAAATCTGGGATCATTACAAGCATGCATTTAATAAGATAAGATAAGGTAAGATACCCCAGGTGGGTGTGTCTCTGAGAGCCAGGGATGACAGGCCAGCCAAGACCTTGCCTAGACACCAAGCTTCATTAGCAGCAGCTGATCATGCCTATGACATCCCACTGAGGACTGAGGCATAGGAGAGAAGTCTCAATGACCCATGGCATGGGGGGGGGTCCCCTGGAGTGTATGTGACACATGTGACCCAGCCAAAAGTTCTGGACTTCTCTTTCTCCTTCCTAAGCACACAGAAACTCAAGACTGCATTTTGAGGAAGAGTCCAATTGTTTTGGTGTGGATCCAAAGGGCCTGCTTCATCACAAATTCTTCCTTAAAATTCATACATCCCAGTGAGGTCTCTGGATTCTGTTTTAACTTGCAAAGGGACACGAGGAACACAAGAATATTCTAGTACATAAAATGCTAGGCAGGAATGCATGTGCAATTTTCATGAAAAGAACACTGACTTGCGCCCCTCCTCTTGAGCATATTAAGTGACGCATCATTTCATTCTTCCTTGGACGGCCACGTGGGTAGCTACTAAAAGGGGGCAAAAATGGGTCCCCAGGAATGCATCCTGAATTCACTGCTAAGATAACCACAGTTTATCGCCTCTAGTCACTAGCCAGGGGCCGTTAGCAGCCTTGGCTGATGTTCCGCCTGACTCTATAGCAGCAGAGAAGAGGCACAAAGCAGATCCACATTAGAGCTGCAGATCTCAAGGGCATCACACCGAGGGATTAATGAGGAACTTCCAAGCACCAGGTACTGGCAATAAAGGCACGGAGTCAGGTGAAGTCCTGATTTTCATGGGGAGTTAAACTGCCCCTTGATGCCACATGGCAACACTCGATTGATAGGGCACTGGACTCTGCCTGCGTGAAGAGAGGAGTGAGACTGTAGAGCTGTACTTCCATGTTTTCTTTCTCCCCGCACCTCCTAGGTGCGTGCGCTTGTGTGCGTGCACACACTCACCCCCCACCCCCCACACCCCTCCAAGAACAATTTGTGTTTCTTTACTTAACATTATTCATTGGTTTGCTGTTCCCAACTGTGTTTTCTTTCCTGCCCAATGTTCTTTCTTTAAGAAATCTCCCAAACCAGGCTGTTTTTAAGAAGGAAGCAAGAAGCCTTTGTTTTATCCAATGCCTTGCCATCCTCACATCGGGGAAGAGTCAGTTTGGTGCTTTAAAGCTCTTGTACTTTGCTAACATCCGTTACTCAAAGAGGGAGACCGACAACGGCCCTTGGTGCCATACAGAACCCAGCTAGCATTTACTGATCAGCTGTCTCGACTGTGCTCACTTCCAGGGTCCCTTCCCTCTATTAACTACCTTTCTACTTCATTGACAATGCCCCTGCTAAGGGAAATAAGCTCCTCACCAAACAAAGACTGTGTAACCCCACTTCCACAAGATATTGACAGGCAAGTTCATGGACACAGAAAGGAGAACACAGGCCACTACGGCTGGCTGAGGGGCTTCTTGAGAGCTGTTATTTATTGGGTATGAAGTAAGTTCTATTTTCTTCATGATGAAAATGTCCTGGAATTTGGTGGCACAACCATGTGAAGGTATGTAAGCTGGATAATTTTATGTGTGTGGGGTCGGCAGGGGAAGAGGAAACACAAAATGAAGCTATGGCTAGGGAAGCAGGAAAGAGGCATGTAAACTGCCAGCCCCGAGGATGGATGGAGGAGGATGAGACAGGGCAGAAAGTGAGACAGATTACAGGACCCAGACAAACAGGTGCTTGTCTTGAGAAAGGATGCAGCTCTGCCATCACACCCTTTGGCTAATACAGTACACCTTGACTGAGGCTGCCAGAACTACAGTGGCAGGGCTTATGTCATTGTAAGCACCTTCCACACTCTCCCTGTTGTGGCTGAATACAGTCATTCCATGTGCCCCCCCACACACCCTGCATACACCTTTAGGTCAATTACCACTAATTTGGGAACCATTTATGAAGATACCATGGGGATGGCAAGGAGATACCTATTTGACAACTCCCCTACATTGGATTAATAGGTAAAATGAAGACGTAGGGTAGAGATCACAAGGAACCACTTACACTGCTTCCCACCAACTCAACTGTAGGTAACATTCCTCAAGTACCCCCCCCCCAAATCTCCCATTGTGTTGACTGAGGCAGATGTAGAGTCCTTGTTAAGTTGAGACTTTAGTCAGTAATGTTGGCTCTACCACTTACAAGTTGAATAAAATTTGGCTTGCCACCTAGTCTCATAGTCTTGGTTGTTGCAATTTTGCAATGGGATAGTTAATACTTTAATCAAGCAAGCTGGGAAGGTGGCTCAGTCGGTAAAGTGCTTGCTGAGCAAGCATGAGGGCCCGAGTGTGATGTCCAGCATGTAAGTAAGAAGCCAGGTGTTGGGGTATGTCCCAGTGCTGGGGAAATGGAGGCAGGAGGATCAGGAGTTCAAGGCTATCCTCAGTTACATATTGAATTCAATGTCAGCATTGGCTACTTGAGACCTTGTCTCAAGAATGGATTCAGTACATATTATGAATGAGCTCAGAGCATCCTCAAATCAGCCTTCTGGTATTCTAAAACATCATGGGTGTCATGGTTGGTGATCTTCCAACAAGCCAAGTAGACAGGCTCTAGAACATGACTGCATTTCTTAATCAGCTAAGTGAAACTCACCAACTCTCTGTGTACTGTGCATGTAGGGCCAGCCCAAGAACCTCAGCCACTTAATGCTGAAAGGCTGACCAGAGTGGCAGGTCTCTCCACAGCTGTCACTGCTCAGCAACACAATTCCCCGGAGGTATGCATTCATCAAATCCTTATTGACTTATGCTGCAGGGGTTTCTTTCCTTTCATGGTACTAAAAATATTACTTCTGCTTTAAATAATTTTCTTGACAGAATGGAAATAAATTACCTAATTACTTTTTACATGGTGGTCATTTATGATTGGACGCAATGACAGAAGGTGGGAACTTAGGCAAATACCTTGCTTCCATGTTGCAGGGAGTCTCATTTTCCAGACTGTTAACTTGCTGTGTCAGATATGCCTGTGTTGCTGTACTGTGTGAGGTAGCACTTTAGAAGTATCCCTGGGCTCTGTTCAGATGTCACTAGTATCTCACACCCATGTTGTAACAACCAAACATATCTTCAGATACTGTCACTCATCCTGGAGGCAAAATTCCCTCTAGGTGATTACTATTGTATAGGGCATGCTATCAGCTCTGAGGCCACTAACTATGACTGTTGGTTAAAAAAATAATTAAAATATTGAACAAGGAAGATTCACAGTTATGACCAATAATTGTGAATAATTTAAAAGAAGTATTTTTATATTTAAACCAAGTCCCCAATCAATAAATATAAATTAAATGTAATAACAAATAAAATTGCTTTTTAAAATGTATAGTGTTAATGAGTGTTACAATTATACCAGTGTACTAAGGGGCTTTATACAGGCAGGCTGCTTGAGGAACTGTTTATTAAGCCTGTGTTATGTGTTAAATCTTTTCTTCCTATAGGCTCATATGAGCTGCAGACTCTGTTTTGAAGGAGGAGTAATGGAAGGTCAGGAAAACCAAGTAGGATGGTCAAGGTCACTTGACTAAAAAGAGGTGGCAGGATCTGAATCTAGGATTATAACTATGGTCTCCCATCTACCAACGGCCATATGCTACAGCTGCCNTACAGCTGCCATTAGTGGACTGGCAGGAGACACACATAGGACCTTTGACAAACAGGCCCCGTGTGAAAACCACATCATGGAGATGATGCTATTTGAAAATGGCTAACTCAAGCCTAAATTCAGGAACCAAAGACCTGAAGCAGTTGTCCAAAGCAAGTAACTATAAGCTAACATCTTTGGATATGGTGTTGGTCATTTACTCTTCTTTCTTTTCTCCTTCAACATCAATGATGATTTTTGGAGAAACATACTGAACCACATTTAAAACAAAACAAAAGAAAACAAAAGAAAGGAAGAAAAAGAGAAAAGAACCCAGATTCTGTTTATCAATTTTAAACACGTTGAAATGTGTCCCCCTTACCCCAAAGATGTGTGTGATCCAAGCTACCACCCCGTGGCCTTACTTGGCAATCAGGTCTTTTCAGAGATAATCAAGTAAAAATGAGGCTATCAGTGTGTGTCCTAATCCAGTATGACCGGTGTCCTTATACTAAAAGAGAACAGTTTCATGTAGAGAAAGACACAGGGAAGGTAAGAGAAGAGATGCAGAAGGCACAATGCGCAGACAGGGTTGAAGAGAGGCACCTTCAAACCAAAGACCACCAAATCTGCAGGAAAACACCCAGAAAGTAGGCATATCCAAGGGAAGATCCTTCTAGAGGCTTCAGAGAGAACACTGCTCTGCCAATACCTTTATCTGGGATTTTTAGTCTTCAGAATTTCGATACACTAAAGATCCATCATCCTAGCTATGCAGTTGATGGTAGCTCATTACTATAGACAGAAAAATCTCATATAGCACTTATATACAAAATATATACAGAGGTTGCTAGAATGTGACAGTTCTTCCTGCCAGGATTTTGCCTCCAAGTTACCCACAATCAAAAACCATCCACAAATAATAAATGGAAAATTCCACAAGTAAATACTTCATGTTTTAAGGTATGTGGCCTCCTGAGTATCAGGATCAGATCTTCTGTTGTGGATGTTAGCTGTCTTCTTCATCCAGTGTATACACTGGATATGTACTACCTGCTCATCAGTCACTTAGTAGCTATCTAAACTATCACATTACTGGTAGCAGATTACTGGAGTATTATTCAAGGAGCACTCTTTTACTTCATAATGACCTTGAAACACAAGAGCCATAAGGACAGCAATCTGTGGGTGCTAAACAGAAGCTATAAACTGCTGTGTGAAGAGGTGAGGTGAAAATTCAAATCATGGCAAGAAACAACAATCAAAAAGGATGCTAAGGAGTCTATGCTTCAAGGCCAGATTGACTTCTGTTTCTGGGGTAGCCAAGGTCTATACATGACTGAAATTTCTTTATGTGAAAGAAGACAAAGAAATTCATGGCCTTTCCGCCTACCATACCTCAAAATGATAGGTATGCACACAATGCATGACAAGTGCTTGCTTGGGACTGAAAAGGCAGGGTGGGGCTGCAGCTCAGTGGTAGATTGCTTGCCCAGCATGTGTGCGTCCTAGATTCAATGACCAGTGTTGTGAAATAATAAAAGATGGAAAGGCATTGAATTTGGATAGGCATGATAATGTAAGAAAATAATGTATATGCATATATGTGTGCGTGTGT
This sequence comes from Bramus lutescens, assembly GCA_001685075.1. Taxonomy (NCBI): domain Eukaryota; kingdom Metazoa; phylum Chordata; class Mammalia; order Rodentia; family Cricetidae; genus Bramus; species Bramus lutescens. The sequence continues at coordinate 168,632 of LOEQ01001806.1, forward strand.
GTGTGCGTGTGTGTGTGTGCTTATATGCATGCTAATCTATGGAGGGCTTGATAATAGCAGTAATTTCAGACAACCATCAGTGTTTTTGGAAGCAGTTCCTGAGGATAAGGAGCGATGATTGCACTTGTAGGTTTATGAGCATGAAGAATGATGAGTATTCTTAGGGGGCTTCTCCATGAGCTGTGCCTGCCATATGCAAGACTTGGCAAAGTGCCATGGCGTAGGAGGCCCTCGCCCATGCCAACGGGCAGCTGAGCAGCACTCAGTCTTCCTCATAGTTTGCTCTCTAGAAGGGCTTCTCCTGTCTCCATGACCTCCTCCGTCCACATTCCTCCAATCTTTACTAGCTCCCAGGTCAAAGAACCCGTGTGCCACTTTAATAATTGAGACATGTGGTAACCACACAAACAGATTCAGAAAAACAGGGGGACTCTACTAAATTCATGTGCAGTACCATTCCTGTTTACATTTAGCTGCAAAGTGGGTAAAGAGAGAGAGGGATGACTTAGTGGTATTGGGGGGAAGAGGTGAAAAAGTGTTTTTTGAAAAACTTTCAAACTATATAATGGAATATTGATTTACCAGTCCTTAAAATATTACCATGAAGAGAAATTTCCATGTGAAGTTAAAAAGTTTCCATCTGGAATAACCGGAGCAGTCCAGAGCACTGCACGTGGCTCCTCTGCTGAGCAAGGTGGCTGCTGCTACTTAATTATTTCAATCCTGGCTTTGTTAGAGCTGCCAGCCTGGGATCTGTTTATAGGTGTCCTTTCCTTCCAATCTGCCTGCAGGGGCTCACCCGTGTCATTTGTCAGGGGCTAAATAGCCCGAGGCTACGAGTAGACATTTACTTACAGAATCTTCAGACTCCTTTAAATAGGCCTTTGGGGTTTGGACACTGACCATTCTGCAGTGATCAGCTCTGGGACACCTTGCTGGGTGTTTCTTTTAATTGACTAACCTCCATGTCACTGTTCCAAACCCAGTAACCCACATCTGCCCTCAGTCTAACGCTTCTAATGACCTTTCCCTGGCCCTCAACACATATGGCTGAGACAATGCAAACATCATTTGCGAGATGAGTCAATTCAATAACCCAATTACAGCTGTACCAAAGCACCATTGATCAAACTTGGGCCACAGCACTTTGTCTCTCTTAGCGCTCTGTTTTTCCATGGCCGAGCATTTGGGGGAAAGTTGCTAATCAATTTAGGAATGATTAAATTGAAATTTGTAACACTTTCCATTATTAAACTTTCAATCTTCATTACCGCAACTTAATGATTACATCATGGCCGAGAAAAACAAATTATGGGTAGCTGGTATCATTCAGAATGCAGGAGTGGCGGGTATGTTGTCATAAATACCAGAAGTTTATGTGTGGGGGCATATAAATGATTATTTGACATGTACAGAGGAACATCAAATTGCCATTTTCCTGCCCAATAAAAATGTACATTAAAATTTGACATATATGTTGCCCTTGACTTCATTCTTGCCCTTTTTATATAGAGTGTTGGATAACTGAGAGGGGATGGAGGGGGCGCTCAGAATTGAGAGAAGATGTGGATATGTGCAGAGGGATCTTATTTCTAAAAGATGTTTGGCCCAGAAATCCCATGAGACCGTGAACAAGGGCCAGGTGTTGCAGACAAGTGTTTTACACTTTTCTGTTAACTCTTTCCCGCTTTAACTTGATTCTTTTTCTCACAATTAATCCTCTGATTGAAAACTAATAGGCAGATATTTTTTGCTGCTGCTCTTGTTGTTGCTTTATTGGCAAGTCCCCTAGTTTATGCAAGTTCTCCATGCATCTTGTAGTTAACCATGCCCACAATATTTTGTGGCCCTGGCAGTGATGGGCACTGCTCCCTACTTGTCTTTTGGCAACCAATATTCTGGTAGGTCTAAGCATAGCAGCTATAGCAGACAGTGTCATTCAAAGCAATGGGTAAATACCTGGGAGCAGAGGAAAAAGAAATAGGACATGAAACTTGTATGACCATTTGAATGCTTTGGGATTTATGGGGTAGATGATGATAAAAGTTATAAAATTATAATGGTAGACTATAATTACTTTCATTACAATTTCGTCAAGAGCCTTGGAAGGTTTTCTGTTTCTCTTGTTTTACAGGTCAAGAGACAGCTGCTGGTTTGGGTGGCTAAAGTCTTGTGATGAACAGATACAAATAGTTAAGTGACAGCCTCTTGTCAGCTGCCCTGGGAATGAATCTAAAGGCAGAGCCCTCTGACCTGGGCAAACCCCAGGTGATGGCTGCCCAACCCAGTGCCTTCAACACAGCCTCAATGGGTACAGCAGAATCAGTCAGAGATATGCCATTCCTGATTCTTGACATTTAGCAATTGCAAGCTGTAATAAATGGTAGTTGTTTGAAGCCACTAGGGGCTGCAACGGCTTATTATGCAGCAATAGATAGATTATAAAATGACCACATATCTCCCAAAGGCTAAGCCTCGAACTTAGCCCTAAACCTAGCTGACTATAGGGTGCACACTCATGTTCACAATGCTACCCTGCTTGCTTGGTGCTGTTAAGCCACTCCTTCCTCTGCCTTTGTAAGAGCAAACTCACTTTAATTCTGCTTCCACTACCACCTTGATAGGGACTTTCAGAAGTAGCGATGGTCTTTACCAGCTTGTCAGTCACCAAAGAAAAGGTCAGAGGAAGCATAGCTTATCATGCGCACAGATGGGAGAAATCCCAGCATGTAGCAGGTGTGCCTTCTTCTTGCCTTGATCACTTTAGGAGGGTTATATTACACAGACCGCCTTGAAAGCAAACAGCTCCAATAAGCAAATATAATCACATCTTCTCATTAACTTATTTATTAAAAAAGGTGGAGCAGATTCAGTTCACCAAATACCATCTTCTACCAAGAGGTTCACACATTAGAGCAAATTCACTGAATAATAAGATCATCTCATGTGTTCTATCTTCATTTGAAAACAGACTCAGTAAGGAGGAGGAGGCTGTTAAAACTCTGCAGGTTCCTAATGTTGCAATCCTAACTTCAGTTAGAGGACAAGCCCAGAGCAAAGGCTGCTGTTGTGGTAACAGTGTAAATTTTTAATCCCAGAGAGAACAGTGGGGCACTGAACAAAGGAGGATCAGCAGGAGCCCCCATTCATTTCAGGCCTAAGAAAGGTCCCTCTGGCCAAGTGAAGGGGGGAAAATGAGCCGTGAGGTATTAAGAAAGAAGCAAGCTGTGAAATGAACCAAGGAGGGAATGGTGTGGTTCATGACCCTGCAGCCTCATCATGCAGCCCTTCAGCCACAGGGTTGCTAATGAAGGGTGATGCCTGGAAATTAATGGAGTGCTGTGGGCTGTGAGGGCAAGGATAGGAACAGGATGCTTTCCCTACATTCTCTGGGATCACATTCGGGCAGATCAGGTATCCATAACTTGGATAAGGTGATATTTTATCGCATAGTCATCAAGTACCCAAGCATCTTTTGATTGAAAAATGAAGCAAGCAAAAACACAGAAGGAACAGAGATTCCCAAAGTATAGATAAGGCTATCCAGTTCTTCTATGAGCCTCCTCCATAAGAAAAGAATTAAGGGTAGTGCCACGTGCCCATGCCTTTCCAGTCTCTGATGCCCTGATGAAGTGAGGGTCTCAAAGTGCCTCTTTTCCAAGGGGATGCAGTGGAAATCCCCCAGCAAGGGCTCACCCTCTGCACGGCCTTCCCAAAGCCTCACAAACAGATGTTCATGGCAAACGCAGAGCACCAAATGTGCTCACTTATGAAAGGGGATTTTCTCCTTCTGTGACTCGAAACCTGAAACCTTTCTCCTTTCATGTTCCCCGTCATTTTTCTCCTACAAATGAAACGAGTAATTCCCCCTCATGGCAGTCAATTTCAAATTCACAGGGTCCCTGCCACCTCTGAACCTATTATATTTTGTTGCATAAAACCCATCTCAAAATAAATCTCTCAAAGTTGTAAATTAAAAAATAAACATTCTTGAGAAAATGTCAAAGGCAGGCCTGAGAGAAAGGCCAAAAAATCCATTTAGGGGAATATTGCAGTGAATCCATCCCCAGAAAATTGGGGGGAAATGCTCAGACTGATGATTGAATATAAATTCGCTGCCTTCAGCCAGTCGGTAATGAAATGAAACCGTTAGCTAGAGGTTACTATATACTTTTAAAACTGACTATGAGATGAGTAGTGCCCACAGTGGAAGGAGATCAAATAATACGTACCGGAATATTAAAATACAAGCAGGGTGAGCCAAGAGCATGGGGGCAAACACATCTGTGTGGCACATTGCTGGCAAAGACAGGAAGTCACAGAGAACATCTGCCAAAACAGCATGGTGGTGCCGCTTCAACTACAAGATGTCATATACATTGCTGAGGTGCACAGGCTTTCTTCCCTTATCTGATTCCAGGGAATTTTCCCAAGGATTCATCAGTTCCCAACCTTCATGGTTTGGTATGTGCTTCTTAGGAGTGTAGTGTACAAATGACTCCATGCTGGCCTCGAGTGACCCCTGACTCCTACTGTTCACATTTGGGCACATTCATTGTCTTCCTTACTATAGCTCAAGGTTGCTCCGTGTCAGTGACAAACGGCGGCAAGCGTGTTGGTCTTTAACTTCTAACATTAGGTTAGAAAAGATACGGCGGCTCTGTCTTTTGCTTGATCCTACATTCTATCCCCCTCCCTCTACCCTTCTTCTTTATTCTTATCATTTGATTCAGAGGAGACGAGATGACATCTCAGGCAGTCCCTGGGAGACATTCTGATGCTGAAGAAGTGAGGCCATGACAACACCCTGGGTAGAAACCATCATATGGATACCAACCCTTTAGAGACTCAAGTCCCAAGTCTAGAGCAAGATACCTTGAACTTAACAACCTACCTAAACATCTCCAAGGTTTCTATCCCTCAGGAACTGTGGGAGATAGACAGCATTTGCTTCTTAAAGCATTCTATTTAGGGGTGATTTGTTACACAGCAATAGATGACTATCAGAACTGTTGTTGACAGCACAAATTGAGTTCAGAGAATGTAACAGAGAGCCTGTGTAACACTGTTCATGAAATTACTTAATAATACATCCGAGTCGATCATGCAGGAGTCATTATGATTTCTAGACACACCTCACGAGGGTATAATGAGAACTGAGTGGCATACTTGACATGCAGAACAGTGTCTAGCACACAGTAAGAAGCACTTAGTGATGTCAGTTAGTAAGACTCTTATACTCATTGGATAGAGGAGGAAACCAACCTTCAGGACATTTCACTGGCTCTGCCTATACATCTAGGAAGCAACAAATCCAGATGCCTCTTTTCCCTTAGGCCCATAACCTTAAATGAGAAATCCATCTCTGATAATGTCACCTTAGGAAGCAACCATCCAAAACCAAAGGCGAACAACCAGATTGACCACACCCTCCATTATTCATATTAAAATCCTCAGCCATCAGTATTCCTAATCTCTAGAAATAATCTCCCACAATCAAAAACAGTGAAACTAAGGACTCATTAGCAAAACAATCCCACAACCATGAAGGTTTTTATTTGGTAGAGAAATTCATTGAATGTTTGGAGCAAGGAACCAGCTAACCACCTCCATGAGTTCCCAACTCACAGCCATCTTTGAGATGGAACTGTACATCAGAAGAATGAAAGATCACTGCTCTGGCCGAATCCCGAACCTTCAGAGATACTGTGATTGACACTCTGCATCCCTGGGTTCAGGGGGAGTGGTAGAATTTGAAGGAATCAAAAGAAAGGTCCAGCTCTCCAGCCCACATTCTAGGTTTTCTTAGAAACCCTATAAAATCAACAGGACTCAGACACGTTTAAAAGCTCACTTGAGCAAGTCTCTGAGGATTCGCCAGTCAACACAGCTTTGATCCTCAGGGCAGAAACTTAGGTTCTATGTAACCTGCTGATGAAAGAGCACCTACTCCCCACTGGGGCTTGCTGAGCATGAGTGTTTTGGGGGTATAGGAGGTGGGACCAGGCTGGCAGAAGGAGGTCACTGCTGGAAGGTCCTTGGGATACCTTGCCCCAGTCCTTTTCTTCCACTTTCAAGATGTCTCTGTTCATTTCCTAGCTAAGAGAAGGTTCTGGCGTTTTCTGGTCTCATGTCATTGAGATGCTGTGATTTTTTTTTAAATCAAAATAACCCAGCAACTTCAAAATCGAATAGTTAAATCCTTCTTGTTTGTAAGCATTTTCCAGTGGTAAAGGACCACTTGGAAGGGTCCCCCTCTTTGCCAGTATAGACTTTCCTGAGTGTTCCTTTTTGATGTCCCCCCCAAACACTCACTACATTCAATAACACCAAAGAAACCTAGGGAAGAAGTATCCCCATTCCTGTTGTAGGCAGGCACCTGCTAGAACTAGTCAAACCCATGACTGACATGTGTACTGTACCTGAAAAGAAGATCACTCATTGTGAGGCCACCAATGAGAGCCTGGAGACTGTCACTGTGATGCACACTGGGACTAATGGGGTCAACCCTCTCTTCACTACTCTAGATTCCATTTCCACCCTCATCATTACTAGACAGTGGGCACCTCTAAGAAATCCCATACCCCCTGTCCTGTCTTGCCTTGAGTCAATCTCCTAGAACGAATATAGAGGCAACTCATAGCCATCTTCATAAACATGGGGAATCCTGCAGTGTATGTAATTTAAAGAAGAAAAACTGTGACTGTCATCTACATGTGGCTAGAGGTAGGGGGGAAAGAGGAAGGCCAAGATGGCAGGTGGGGTCAGGGAAGGAAATTAGTTTAGGTGAGGTCCAAGAAACAGTGTAGAGAATTGGAATATAATTTTAATATAGACACAGGCACCAGGTGTTCCAATAAACCCTTTTGTTTGTAATGTGATTTTATTGGAGGCAATCCAATTATGGAGAAGTTTAAACCGCCATCCTTGGGGTAAGACCTGAGGCCAGAGGCTAACTATTAATAACTATATTAATATTCCTCCACATCAGGTGACTGCCTGGTAAACAAAGCCATGAGCCTCAAATAACTGCGGCTTGAAGCAATCTTGGCTAAAGCCCCTCTATCACAATTGTGGCCCATGGGCTACTGTGTACTGCGCCCTTGCGATCTGGTGTGCTCTCTCACGTGAACTTCTGACTCTGTTGAGATGGAGCAAGCCCAGTATGGTTGTCTCAAATCTTTGGTGTTCCAAACATAAGCATTTATATGCTTGGAGAGCTCCCTAGGTGCAGTCTAGCTGTCTTCTAGCCCACGCTGTCCACATATATCTCATCCTTCTTGGACATGCTTGTCTACTGAAGACTTGTTATGGCCTGATTGTGAAATGGCCCTCACAGGTCCTGTGTTTGACCCTTTGATGGAGGATTGTGAACTTCAGGAGGTGGGATCAGGTTGGTGGAAGGAGGTCACTGTGGGCCATTACTTGAGGGTGTCTTGTTTCTGGCCCCTTCCTGTTATGTTCTCTGCTTGCCACTCACCACACAGAACCTTTTCCAGCATCCTGTCTCACTTTCATGATGGCTGCTGCCAAGAAAATACAGACAGAATCCTCTAAAAGTCACTGCAAGCAAAAGAAATCCTTTTTCCTTAGGCTTTTTGTGAATTTTAAAACAGCATTGAGAAAAGAAACCATTACAGCACTTCAAGCCTGACTTATAAAGCTTTGTCCTCCTCCATGTCCCATGGTCCAGTCCTTGTGTCTTCTGCAGTGGCCAAGGACTCAGTGAGAAGGGAGGCGAGAGCTCTACCACTCTCGCAAAATGTGTTGCAGCACAAGCCTGATGACCTAGTTGGACCCTTAGAATCCAGGTAAAAATAGGAGATAACCAAATCCCAAACTGCCTGTCCACCCCCACCCCCAACACAGACAGACACACACACACACTCAGACAGACACACACGCACATATGCATGTACACACATGCACACAGGAATTGGGGATTTTTCTTTAATTACAATCACATTCTAAGGTATGACATCAATTCATAGAAGTCTTTTTCCTTTTACTGAAAAATAACAAGGAATGGATAAAACACAATTGATTAAACCTAGCAAGGTAGGGCAACAGGATTCTGTCTTCTCCAGGACAAGCTGCTGGGGACATCAACCTTCTGCTTTTACTCCTATCTTAGGGAAAACATGGGAGACGTAGTCATATCTATGAACAAGCTGCTCATAGAACTTACAGGGTGCTGCTTTCAAAATGAATCTCGGTCAGGTAAGAGAGATGGCTTAGCAGGCAGAGGCTTGCTGCTAAGCTTGATGAACCAAGTTTGATCCCGGAACCCATGATAAGACTCCTTCAGGTTGTTCTCTAACTTCCACATATGTGTGTGCTATAGCATGTATGTACCTACACACACATATACACACACAAGACAAATAGAATTTGTTTTTAAAGTCTCAACTAAGTGTTGTTTTTCCCATTATGCAAAGCTGATAAATAGTTTTCAACCCAAGGCCCCTCTGACTGACTGAGCTTGGTGCTTGGACTGACACACGGAGAGGACTCTGCATGCATGGGTTAGCTGTGTCTGATGTGGATATAGGAAGAGAACATACAAGCACTAGCTGCTCCCTATAAAGCTCACTTTTTTTACATTAATGGGTCATGCCTACTTGACTGTATTAAATTTATAATTTATCTGAAGAGCACTTTTATTAATATCATTGCAAGTTTAGTTTATGAGGTTGCTAGGATTCAGTAAGGGAAAACAGATTTGATGTGTTCCGCAGGATTCCATGACTCTACACTCCTCTACAGAGGAGATAACCCTGAGAAGAGAAGCAATCACTAACAACAAACACTTCATTCTGTTAAAAAGGTAAGAGACAATTCCTTTTTCCCACACTTACCATCACTCGCTTAGGCTATTTCAGAATAGACAAAATGCTTTCATGCCTAGTATATTTTTTTAAATTTATTTATTTATTCTGCATATAATATTCTGTCTCTGTGTATAGCTGAAGGCCAGAAGAGGGCACCGGACCTCATTACAGATGGTTGTGAGCCACCAT
>LOEQ01001806.1:177694-200102 GCA_001685075.1 Bramus lutescens
ACCTTTGGAAGAGCAGGCAATGCTCTTAACCGTTGAGCCATCTCTCCAGCCCCATGCCTAGTATCTTAAAATACAAATTTTTAATTTTTTAAAACATCTGATGGTCTGCAATTTCATTTAAAAAAACATGAAACATTATTTGCATCAAAGATAATTTAATACCCATGAGATGTAGTGAAAGAAAGCTCTCTTCAATTTTTAGATTCTGCTGGGTCAACGAAATTAAATATCTAAATACATACACTATGGAGTAGGGCTGGTCTAGATCATGCTTCAGGAGAAAGAGTGAATGATTCGGTTTGTTCCAAACAGCATCCACACCAGATAGCTTGGAGTCATGAACTCTCGGTGTTCCAGCCACCGGACACTCCATCAGGACAGATTCAGGAGCCACTGGACCTGCCCTGACTCCACCCAGAAGGAGCATGGTTTTCCAGTTTTCATCATTACTCACACACAGCTTTATTTTTGACACCTTAGGGCTTAGGGAACTGTTCTTGATGGCACTCATTCTACAGTAAATTAAACTCTAGGACATAAGGGAGCAAAAGGGAACAGACATGCATGCATGCGGCACCATGCTTCTGCTTCATGCTCTAGAGTAGAAGGTGCCAGACTTCTCTGTACTTTAGAGGAAGTCAACTCTAGAAGGAAAGGGGACTGTGAATCTCACAGAAATAGCAGTAATACTGGTGACTCCTTGGGGCACTCAAAGGGCAGTAAACCATCAGAAAAAAACCCACAAACATTAAGGGGGGCACTTTATTTTGACGCCATCTGTGAGAAGTCACAGACATGAGCTTTCATGAATTGATTTGTCCCTGTGCTGGTTAGGTTTATGTCAACTTGAGAGAAGCTAGAGTTATCTGAAAGGATGGGACCTCAATAGAAAAAATGTTTCCCGTCTTTTTCCCCTTCTGCCCTCCTCACTCCCCCCACCTCCATGCTCCTAATTTTGTCAGGCAATCTTGTCTATTTCCCCTTTCCAGATGGACCTATGTATGTTTATCTTAGGGTTTACCTTGTTAGTTAGCTTCTCTAGGATCATGGGGGGGGGTGGAACTTGGGGGAACAGGATAGTCAAGATGGAGGAAGGATGGAGACGAGAGCAAAGAAAGAGATATTTTGATTGAGGGAGCCATTATGGGACTAGCAAGAAACCAAGCTCTAGAGAAATTCCCAGGAATCTACAAGGATGATCCCAGTTAAGACCCTAAACAATAGAGGAGAGGGTGCCCGAACTGGCCTTGCCCTGTAGCCAGATTGATGAAAATCTTAAATTTTACCATAGAACCTTCATCTAGCAACTGATGGAAACAGAGGCAGAGACTGCATCAGAGCACTGGTCTAAGCTCCCAAAGTCTAGTTGAAGAGTGGGAGAAATGAGAGTATGAGCAAAGGGGTCAAGACCATGAGGGGTACAACCACTGAAATAGTTTACCTGAGCTAATGGGAGCTCACTCTCAGCAAGATAGGGAAGGAATAAGCATATGTCCAAACTACTCCCTCTGAATGTGGTTGACAGTTGCATGGCTAGGGCAGACTGCAGGGCCAATGGCAGTGGCACCAGGATTTATCCCTAATGCTTGTACTTAATTTTTTTGGAACCCATTCTCTTTAGATGGATATGTTGCTCAGCCTAGCTATAGTAGGGAGGGCCTTGGACTATCCCCAAAGCAATGGGCCTTACCATCTCTGAGGAGTGGTTGGGGGTGGGGTGGGAGGTTAGGTGGAGGGAATGGGAGGAGGGTAGGGAGTGGAAACTGATATTGTTTTGTAAAATGAAAAAAAGATAGTTTGTTTTCTTTTTTAAAAAATAATAAAAAATAAAAAAACAGAAAAATGTTTCCATAAGATCTGGTTATAGGGCATTTTTTAAAATTAGTGCTTCATAGGGGAGGTCCCAGCTGATTGAGGCTGGTGCCATCCTTGGACTGGTGGTCCTGGTTCTATAAGAGAGCAGGCTTAACATATCATGAGGAACAAGGCAGAAAGCAGAACCCCTCCATGGCCTCTGCATCAGCTCCTGTCTCCAGGTGTCGCCTCTGTTTGAGTTCCTATCCTGGCTTCTTTCAGTCATGGACTACGATGAGGAAGTGTAAACCAAATAAACCCTTTCTTCCCTAACTTGCCTTTGGTCATGGCGTTTCCTCACAGCAATAGTGTCCCTAACTAGGTACCCCATCTAGTGCAGTCAATATAATGAAGAGATGTTTTAAAGTAAATAACGGATTTCAGTTAGAGACAAGCCGAGGGCTGTCACTATAAAGTACTGTTGATCATCCCAGGAAAGGAAGGAGCCCCAAGTCCTCAAGTTTTGCAGTGTTTGTGGAGGGAACAAATTCATTCCAGGTTCCTCAGAGGCTACTGTGCAAGGTCTTTTGAGCTTCCCACCCCTCTCTCTCTCGTCTGGGGAAAGGGGCTGCCATGCAATCAAGCCTGCGCCTACTCATTAAAGGGCAGGGAGTGGCGACATCAAATAGGCACATGTGCCACAAAGCGAAGCAGGTAATCTGGCTGATCACATGATTCACAGCGCAGACCTCACAGAGGAGCAGTCTGGAAGGATTTAGGAGTCAGCACAGGCAGAATTCTGCCTTCAGTCCCTCCAGGGACGGCACCCACTCGAAAAGAGGGTTCGTGGGTGTGACAGTGGTTAGCGTCCTTGTCAACCTGACCCAGGAAAACACCTCTGGGTGTGTCAGTAAGGGCATGGCTGGACGGCTTAACTGACCAAGAAACACAAGACCCACCTTGAATGGGAGCGGCACTATTCCACAGGCTGGGTGCCAGACTCAAGACAAGGGAGAAAGAGGTGAACACTAGCATCCATCTCTCTCGACTTTCTGATCTGATGAGATATGACCAGCCACCTCATACCCTGCTTCCCTCAAACTGAGTAAAAACCAACCCTTCCATCTGGAAGTTCCTTTTGCCATGGATTTTATCACAGCAATCAGAGTAGCTACTGTAGCGGGAAAGGTAATGTGTCAGTGACCTATGCATGACCCACACAGGCCTCCGAGCTAGCAGCAAACGCTCTCTGCTTCTGTCTGATTAGTTTTCTGGGGAAAGACAGAAAGTCAATGAGCCCAGTCCCTTTTCTAGAAATGAGAAGAACAACTTGGTTGGTGTAAGGAGAGGTCAGGACGGGTGTCTCGGATGGCGGGGAGCTTGACTCTGAACATACCCTGTTGCATTTGGGACTCAGTGTGGATGCCTCATAAAGTTTGGGCTGTGTAGAGTAGGCAAGGGTGGAAAATAGAGATGGGAGAGGCTGTGGCGGGGCTTGGAGGTCATGCCAAGTAACCAACTCTATTCTCCAATGGGACTTGAGAACTTTTCATAAGGTAGAAACATAAAAGTGGAGGTTTAGGGAAATCATAATGCCTGAGACTATTACAAAGAAAAGACTGGAGGTAGAAGAAAATGGAAGGAAGGAAGGAAGGAAGGAAGGAAGGAAGGAAGGAAGGAAGGAAGGCTAATAGTAGTTCTGGCAAAAGCCATGGCACACAGAGAATGGAAGATAGGAAGCAAACAGGATGAGTAAGAAACAGAATCTAGACCATCTCTAAGATACACCGTGCTCAGTAAGACTAGGAAGGTAGAGGAACTGGAGAAAGATGGCAGGGAGCAGTGGAGTCTGTATTTAACCTGCTTGGCTTTGCGGTATGGTGACACCACAGCAGAGACGTGTCAGACACAGACAGGCTATAGTGATGTGGTAGCTCCAAATACCATGGGGCGACCTGAGAATGCAGCAGAGTAATGAGGTCAGCGACTTGCTGTCCACAGAAACGAGCAGCTGGTCAGATGCCCTAGAGGACACTGGGAGCTTCCCGGACACGACAGTAGAAGGTCCTACATATATGTCCTTAACCAAAAGAGCTTCCAGTATGCTGGGGGAGGAAGCTGGACTCTGGGACAGAAATAAAGTCAAGCAGGACTCAGTTAATGCAGCGTTGCTATACTGAAGGCCAGGAGGTAGGAGCAGTGCTGCTGGAAGGGAATTAGGGGCCTTGGGAAGGTGCAGTACAACGCCTCACTGCTCAGAGTACAGTCCGCTTTTGCACATGGAGCACACTTGAGCTTGTCACAAATTCAGAACCTCAAAGTCCTCTATAGAAATGAACCTAACTTGTCTATTCACCGGAGTCTGTCTCACGTGCTCAGGCCCAAGAACCGGGTGCAGCAGGCTTCTCTGTGAGTGCAAGTGAAGGTCCTGGAAATAGGGAGAGCCAATGACCTCCCAGAGGAAGGGAGATGAGATTAGAGGGAGCTGAACTTGAGGATGAAGTCAGAAGAAGCACAGATCCAATCTTCCCTTCCTCTTCCCAAGGGAGCCGTGGAAACAGCATGTCTGCTGGACTTGTTCCTCTGTAAAATGGAAAGAATGAGGACGTTTGCCACAGACTTGAACACAATGATAGACTTGATGAGCTTTTGGAGCCCGAGGAAAAACATCCGCGCATCCACACGTACCCACTTGAAAACATCACCATTTAATATTTCAATAGCTTTATTTTCACAATTAGGCAGTTCATTCTAACTCCCCTAGCTTCTTTGCAGAATGGCTTCCTAATGGAATTCAAGGCAATGAGAGAAGACAATTTCAGTTGTTCATACACTACTCCTAAACCCAGGGTGTTCCCAGTTGAAGGATTTTTCCTACATTAGTTGGTTGCTGAGACATCTAGTAGCACAGGTTGTGGTGAGGCCTTCTGGAAGAGTATGCTAAGAGTCAGAAAGGCAGGGGGAACTGGGCTGGAAATGACCTGGAAGCCTCCTCCCTGCGGGCTAACCCTCATACTACCAGAAGGTGCTACACAAGCCACCAAGGAAGAAAACAGCCACTGTTCCTACCCAGCTATAAAGCCTAAGAACCACAACAGAGTCAAGCCTGGCAAGATACTCCCAACAGGGCAATGATGGCACTTATAACATGTGGCAACCAATAGCTGTCTATTTAAGGATTTAAGGCCTGATCAATAGGAAGGGATTCATGCCTGGTGCTATACACCTAGCCAACTACCTTTCTCCTAGAGGAGGACCTCCTGCTGCTACTTTCCTAAACCAGTACACTTTCTAGATGCGGTCCTAAGACTATTCTTACACCCACAGATAACTGTAGCTCCCATATCTCATCAAAGAAGCTTCTCTCAACAGAAGATGCACACTACCAGGGAAACCCACACTGGTCAAAACCCAGGGAACAACGGACCATGGGGTGCCCAATCTCAGCAGATACATCTGCTGCACAGCCCCTACACCTAAGGCTCAGAGAACACTGAGGAAGAAGAGGAAGAGAGATGATGAGGGCTGGAGGACCAGAACATCTGCTTCCAGACAGTGTCTTCTATATGTGACTGCTGAAACGAGACCTGCATGATGACAACACCAGTCCACTGTGGATGTGGGAGCCATCCTACGGCCTGACCCCTAGATGAAGTGCTAGAGGCAACTAATGACTGCTGAGAGAATCAGTCTTCCCCAGAGAGGATCCCCCATGATAGGTTATCCAACCTTAAGTGGTTGTCCTAAATGCATATACGCATGAACGACACTAAATGGATTAAGCAAGTGTGTGTATGTGTGCATGCATGTATGTATATGTATAAATACATGAATTAAGTTCTAACCTGAAGACAGTGTTACCGTCTCCTATCAAGATCCAAAATAAGATCTTGGCCAATACCAATACCCTGGTTGTATAAAATAACTTTAAACTGTAAGATAATGAAAAAGTTTATTTTTATTTTTAAAAGCTGCATTTAAAGAAATGAGTGTAGGGTACAAAACATGACAAATAAATTGGGTCAACGGGGGAACCGTGGCTGATGTGAACCAGCTGATTTATTTCCATGTTAATGTCGAGCAACGAATTAGGAAAAACATACAAGCAAGGCAAAGACAATGGAAACACATACTAGCAACCAAGAGGCCATCCACAAAGCATCTATGTCAAGTAATTAACAATGTGTCTGGCAATGAATGCACGTGACTTGCTGCTTTCCACTTCTTTAAGTGAATTTTAAACCTATTAGCCATGCCTCTGCCAGCACACAGCACGGGAGGTGGCCGAGAAGCTCTTGTGCAGAAAACCTTCATCTTCATCGGAGGAAGTTAAGAGGATAAAGCTGGCAGAAGTCAGGGAAGGAGCACACAGCAAGGATTGACTCAGTGGTGCAAGAAGTTAACAATAATAGGCGCATGACCACAGTGGGGCCTGAGAGACGTGAGTGGCTGGCTTTTAGGTCAACGGCTCAGACCTGACTCTGATGGGCAATAACTACAAGCTCTATGGCCTGTACAGGAGACCATGATGGCAGGGCTGGGAGTCCCATCTAGGCACAAGGGTACTGCTGGGATTGACATGAGTTAGAGCCCGAGGGCACACAGACCAGAGAGGCAGAGGAAAGGGAAAAGAGAAAGAAAAAAGAAAAAAGCACTCCACCAACCAAGACAATTTTTAGAAAATCTCAAACCAGCCCCATTAAACCAACCAACAGAAACAAAAATGCTGCTTAACAGTTATAGAGTTTCTGTATGTGAAAGTGTGTGGAGAAAAAAAAAAGATAGTTGCGGCCTGACACTGAGAAGCAACGAAGGCCACAGAACTGTGCATAGAAAGATGGCTAAGGTTGTGGATTTCACCCATATTTTACCACTACTTTTAAAAATGAAAGCAACACTACACATGTAACTCTTTGGGTGAGTGGAAGTCTCCAAAATACAGTGTTATATAAGTTGAGTGGCAGAGCTGGGATATATTTTGATCATCCAGGAAGCTTCCAGGAACAGATTGGAATGGGCAACTGGGTAACATGTAACATCATCATTAGACACACCAAAGTGTGCTGATTTAGATCATGTGGGGAAGACTACTTATGTCTAAGAGACTGGAAAGATATAATAAATAGTCTTATGGTCTAATATAAATCAAATCTTCATTTATCCCAATGATGTTATCTGATACATTTAATGAAAAAATCTTTCCAGTGAATGGGTTAGAATATATAAACACTCAGTCCCATGTATATGAAACTCAAATAGATTTTCATAGTGAATATAACGAAATCTAATTTTTTTTTTGACTTGGTGTTCTACATGTCAACTTGCTGAAATGTAAATGTATTGGGGTGTTTTCTAAATGATGGCACCATGTTCTTAAGTTTAAGGTAGCTTCTCTGGTAAAGAAATGGAATCGATTTTAAATAGTATTGAGTTCAGTCTGATTATGAGGTCATAGCCTTTAAGAAAAAACAAACGATTCTTTTGCTATAAGAGGAAAAGTTATCCACAAAGTAAGAACCTAGAAAGAAAAATGGAGTTGATGAAACTACTCCTTAATGTCACCCAGGCATTGTCACTCTCCATTGTTTTCTTTTTTATAGATTTATTTATTTATTATGTATACAACATTCCTTCCATATATGTCTGCAGGCCAGAAGAGGGCACCAGACCCCATTACAGATGGTTGTGAGGAATTGAACTCAGGACCTCTGGAAGAGCAGTCAGTGCTCTTAACCTCTGAGCCATCTCTCCAGCCCCACTCTCCATTTTCTGAGAGATGCCCTAATCAGTTCATTTCAATACATAGGATGAAGATGTTAACAATTACTGGATCCCAGTTAATTACTTCTGGGACTTCTCTGGCCATTTCAGAGTCCCATTCTCATGTAGCACTAAGCTTTCTTTTCTGTTTGAAATCTTTTTTGTTGGTTCTCTTGCAAATCCAGGGCAAGGACACCCAATGAAACAATCAAAGCATCATCCACAATTGCAACTTTCTCCAAGCATCTGAAAATCGGCTCTTACACAGCCTAATTTTCATGTCTCTCTTTACAGCAAGTTGCAGGCACTCAGCAGAACCCAAGTAATCTGCCTGTTTCTCACTCAGTGCCCAGACTGAGACCTTTCCCTTCTCATTACCCAAAGCCTCCACCTTTCGGGCTGCTTCCCACTAGGGCAAGGCTCCCAGCACTAACCCTGATGGGAACCCTAGAAACGGCTCTCTTATCTCCCAGCAGCACCAGGCAAAGAGCTGTACTATGAACCTGCTGTGGGCTGACTTTCCCCAATTTCAGATAAGCATTTTCTTGCAAGGTTGCGATGGAGACCTGGGGTTTTTCTATTTCAAGAAGGTAAATGGAAGGCACAGAGCATGCTCAGATTTTTAGATTACTTCCTAACAGATGGGCCAGCACTGGTCCCCTATCTACCCAGTGAAACCCCCTTTAGAAGGAGGAACTAAATGAACTCAATTCTAAATGTTTCTATTAGAGATTTCCTTGGGATGGAAAGCTGTGCTTTTCAGGAACAAATTAACTTGAAGTGGGAAGGGGTGGACGACAGAGGGTCCACTTAGGGAAACTGATGATAAAAACTGTTCTTTTTGTGAGTGTAGTTTCAGTGGACTCAGCCACTGTGGCAGGGGCAGTATGGTTGAGGAGCACAGCTCACATTCAGCAGAGAGCTAAAACCTCCTTCTGAATGCCAGTTGCTCCTGGATTGCTCACTCTTTCTCATTCTCTCCCAGATGCCTCTTCTCCCTTGCTAACCAATTTCTCCAATTTCTCCTGGTTTCTCTGCTGAGACAACCTCTTTCCCAGAAAGCTGCTGTTCCTGCTACCTGAGACAACCTTCCCAACTCTTCCCCTGGCTAACACTTCTGAGCTTGGATCTTGCCTTAAATGACATATCCAGAAAGCTTCCTGGTTGCCTACCAGCTATAAAGGTCTCTCATTTTTTATTTATTATTTATATTTATTTATTTATTTTTGTCCAAACTTTCTTACTACTTATCTAGCCCTAACTAGTGGATATTGTATTTGATGGGCTTGGAGTGGGTATTTCTGCTGGCATATTTCTTCCTTTCTAACCAACAGAGCTGGCTTCTTATACTTGAAGAGATCCTGTTTAGTGGCTCAATGCTCTAAAGTAATGACTTTGAAACTCTTCGAATTTTATCTGTGTGTATATATGTATGGTTAGTAAGGGAAATTCAATGACTCCACGAAGCATGTGACAGTGGAAACGTGGCTGTGGGGCCGTCCCTCTGGGTTCTTTCCAGCCTCCTCTTCTTGCTTCTGCGGCTTATCTACAGTGTTGGTGGGGCCTGAGCATGGACATGGTTGGAGTAAAAGATGTTTGTACTTTGGCACATTGGGTGGGGCAGGCGGTGTCACTGTGTATTCTGGGAACCTCCCACTCCTTGGCACATGGTTGGAGCAGTTGTGGGGATCAATCACTGACTGTGGACCAGCGCCAAGAGCCCATGGTTTGGGGAGATACCCTGCTAGACTTCTGCAGACTTTACCAAGGGGGCAGGCACTGACAGGACAAAGCAGCAGGTGGGCTGGTGCAGGGAGGGGCCCCTGACACATGCCCAGTTCAATCCTCTCTCCCTGCCCAAGCAAGCATGGCACCAAATAGCAAACTCATGATGAGTAGGCAGAGAGGCCAGGGAAGCAACAAGAAAGATTTAGATTTTAATACCTTTCAGGAATTTCCCCCCTCCCCTGCTTTTTCAAATAGCGGAGCTCCTTATTTTTAGTTCATGCTGAGGCTTCCAAATAGCATGGCTGGTCCCGAGTTACTCCTGTATCATGAGCAATTAGCTCAGTGTTGATACTCTCGCTCTGTGAATAAGGGTCATTTACTCCACTGTCCTGTGAGAAATAGATCAAAGCAGCAAGGGAGACTTAGGAGGTACTCCACAGAAGACAAAATCAAAAGAAGAAGGTCCCAGCATAACCTAAAGTCAGATCCTAACATTCTCCATGTGCCCAACACAAGAGATGCCTCAGAATATGTCTCCAGTCAACACACGAGTACAAATGATATTCCAATTTCATCAAAAGTTTGTGGAAATAGGTATGTCCTTTACAATCACAACCTTCAAGGCAGATGTACAGATTCACTAAAGGAAAATAAAATCCGTTGATGAATTTGTTTTAATTGGTGCTGTCTGCCCTACGGAATTGTATTCTCTCAGTTTCCGAGGCTGTGATTGAACACCATGATCAATAGAAACTTGGGAAGGAAAAGGCTTATCTGGCTCACATGTCCTGATCCCAGTCTGTCACTGGGGGCAGCCAAAGCAGTACCTGGAGCAGAGGCTGTGGAAGCAAGCTGCTTTCTCCCCACGGCTCGCTCAACCGGCTTTCTGAAACAACCCAACACTACCTGCCCAGGGGTCTCACTGCCCCAGTGGGCTGCCTTCTCCCATACCAATCAAGAAATCAAGAAAATGCCCCACAGACTCAGTCTGATGGAGGCGGTTCCTCAACTCAGATTCTCTCTTCCCAGATATATCTGGGTTTGCGCCAAATTAACAACAACAACAAAAAAACCCAGCACATGAACCTCACAGACATTTTTCTCTTAAGTCATTGCACACTCATGCCCAGGCACAGCACCCGCCCTTCTCAGGCCACCCCGCCCCCTTCTGGGATTTCTCAGAAAGTCTGCTTTCAATGGCCGAAGCAATGTTCACTCTGTGCCAGAGGCTGACTCCCAGGCTGCACATGTGAGGTACAATCCACAAGCCCACTGTTGCTCTATTGACTCTTCTCGTGTATGTCATTAACAGGTTTACTTCTAGGTGCTTGTGGGCTGGGGCAGGGGCGGGCTCTGGCCTCTCTTATTCCCTTTGTTGGGGCAGGAACACTACATCAGCACCTGCACAGCAGCCAAAGTGGGCAAATCCTTTTCCTTGTATGAACACACAAAGGGTTTTTCTTCAAGAATTCCCCAGATGTACATTCTACTGTGAGCGAGTCAACAAGGAAGGCCCAAGGATATGGACTTTGCTTTACTGCTGAGTTAGCCTGGAAGCCACTAAAGAGAGAAAGACTAGACTCTGAAGTTAGTCACACTGAAGTGACCTTTCCAACAAAGGCCTGGTTCTTGGCAGCTCGGTAACCCCAGACCCTCATGCCTGCCTTCTGGAGTAAGGAATGCAGGCCAGACTACTGCTCCCCAAACCCCTGAACTTCAAAGGAATTTTAACAACTCAGCCTAGTTGGATGCCAAAGAAAACAGCATTCAAGGGCTCCCTGGCTAGAAGTAACCCCAGGCACTGCAGCCTTTACTGCACAGAGGGCCTCTCTTTCCTGCCCCTCACATGCATGCTGAAATGACATCAGGAGCCAGCATGAACCTGCCAGGCAAACACTCCAGGTTCAGGGTCAGTTCAGCTCTCTCCAGGAAAGCTCAGGGATGTGGCTGTGATTCCCAGCTGCCCCATTTAACTCAGTTCACAAGTGTGGCCCTCCGGTCTCCTGGCAGGCAAGTTGCAAGAACTCCTGCACCATACAGCCTCCCACTCGTGTTACAAGGCTTGTGTTTGACACCAATGATTCTCTCTGGGGTACTTAGGAGGAATGTGTGCAGCCCATGCCATTTGCAACTGTGAGGACTGAACTCAGATTAGCCTATAACGCACTCAGTGGCTCACTGGGGGCCCTTTCCCTCTCTCCCCACGCCACATATGTCCAGGAGGGATACCTTGTGTCTAGATGCTTTCTGCTGTGCTACTAGGCTCTAGGCCGGTTCTACTGACAACAGATTCGCTTTCTGCATCCCATTCAACAGGACATAAAATCCCATTGCCAGCTGGGGCCTGCACTCCAGCTCCGTGAGAGATATTAAACTCTGAGTGCAACGTCACGGGAGGTAAGAACTGACTCAGATCAAGAAGTTTTGTGGTCACTGGGAAGAAGACAGTATTACCTCAGGCAGCAGGTGCCTGATCAGACCAGAGACCCAGACTTCCAGGCACAGCACAATTGCTCAAGATGCTTTCTGCTCCCGCAGCAAACCGGGAATTTCTCCATCCAATCTGTCCCTCTCCTGACCCCTTCTTCAGGAAGAGAATCATACAAAGCAGTAAAAAGAGCCAGCATGCTAGTTCTGAGAACTGGGGTGAATTCTCCATTTCGACTCCTGGAGTCAGTCCCCTTTTGGGCTATTAACAGTCCCCCACCCTACCCACCAGTTCCAAGAAACTTGTAAAATTTCAAATTTCTCTGTAACACAAAATAAGCAGAATGCTAAAACAGAAACATTCAGATTTTGGTCTTCTTTTGCGAGCACAGATGCACAATGGCTGTTTGCTCATCACTGCCACAGTTGTGTGAGCCCTGGCTTATGGGCGTCCCCACGCTGTCATGCTCTTCCCACCACACTCATACTCGGGACTGGCCTCTGTGATTTTAAATAAGGAGCATTTGAGTTTATGTCTTTGGTTATACACCTGTCCTGGAAAATGTGGGATTGGCAGATTACCCAAAACCAGGTGAAGTTTTGCACAGAGTTGTTGTCAGTGTGACCTAGGGCTGCAGAGGTATTTAAGTTAAATTCTCCTCCTCACTGGAACTTGGAAGGAGGTAAACTGAGGAGAGAAATTCTTAAGAGGAGAGGCAGTGGAGACTGCAGTGTGGTCCTGATGCTTCGATGCCTGAGCAGAAAAGCCTACCACCCTTCCAGAGCCCTTAAGGAAGAGGATGTACAAGGTTAGTCTGTAAGGTTTTCAACTCCCTTGTCATCTTAAATTGTGCAGACTTATTTCTCATGGGAAACATGACACAGAATGAAATCTGACAGAGTGGGAGGAGGGTGGCCAGACCTCCATCTCTCTGGCCCTAGAGGGCTCCCAAGGGAGCTCAAGATGCTCTGAAGTTCAGGCTGAGCATTTCCAGCCCCAGGGAAGGCTGAGCTTTCTCCATACACACCTTGTTTCTGAAAGCTTCATGAAAGGGGGATGGCAGGTGTGCCATGGTTTTAAAAAGAATTTCTTGGTGTCCTGCTGAAGAAAGCACCCAGAGAGAGAGAGAGAGTGATAATACTCATGTACATGGAGCATGAGATCCTAAAATGGTGACGTGGGGTGGAACAGTAGCCCTAAGTGTGGTGAGCTATCACTTTAGTAGAACACACATACACCACAGAAGGTGACATGCTGTGGAAGTCAGAGTATTGGCAAATCCTCATGCCGTTACTACAGCATCTCTCAATTCTGCCTGCCCCATACCCAGTCAAGCCAATAGCACCCCACTTCCGCTTCCCTGAGCACCCATCCTTTCACGCGCTCCATGAGCTTGAGCTGAAGCTGAGTCCATCCATTGGCACTAGCTTTAATGATGAGCTTACACCTCATCAGCCAGAGGCTTGGCTGATCAGATTGTTGCACACCTTTGATTTAGTTAGTGATGGCCCATGATCTAAACTAGCAATGGGTGTCCTCTGTAAGACTGCTGTGTGAATTCACTAGTGAGATTCCGAGCCGACAGGATTGGTCATGAAGTGTCCAAGGTCACTTTCAGTGGTTTATGGGAAGAAGTGCTCCCCACATCCTGAAGCCACCCAGAGTGCATCACAATTAGGGCACATAAGAGACCAGTGTCCAGTGTCAAGATCTGCATGTCTAGACCTAGCTGAACCTAAAGCTAGATAGCTTGTATCTTTCCATGGCTGCAGGGACTGGGGTTGTGACACCCATTTCAGACCAGCCTATTCTCGCATCACTGGCCGCCTCTATCTTCACACCATGTTTATTACTACAAACCACAAAGATTAAAATCAGAGCACTAAAAGGCAAAAGGCTGATTCATGATCTCCGTGTTCGTTGCTGTAGATCTTTACCCTCATTCATTAGAAAAGTAACTTTGGCCTGATGTTCACATCTAGCCATTCCTTGAAAGAACACTTTTGGCTTGGTTGTCTGAAGCTCAGAGCAGAACAGGCCTGGTGAATTTATACCCTGCCGCTCCCGGGAAGGTGTGCCACTAGGAAGATCTATGTCTGTCCCATGAAAGGTCATTTGCTGTCAGCCAAAACACCATAAAAGAGCTCAAATATCTCATCTAGCACGTATGAAGGGAAATGCCTAAACCCTTACAACACAAGGACTTCATGATGCGCCACACGGATTGTTTCTATTGAACTACATTTAATGTATGTTTATTACATTTTGTGTATGTTCTGAATTTATTATATTAAAGAGATGTTGATGAGGATCTAATGCTTTCTCTTGTTTCCTTAAGAGGCTTAATTTACTACACAGTGTTTATCTACTCATGGTCTTCTCTTCTGAATTATTTTAGAAGATATTTAGATTGTCCCAATCAATTATTTAGTTCTATGCTCAGTCCACTGGCAAAAGACATCATCTAAAGATTGTGCATGTGTGTGCCCACACACACACATGCATGCAAATACACTCACACAAATACACTAATATAGGCACACATGTACACATAAAAACTCATACATGTGAGCCATTTGGCTGGCTTATACTAAAACTTTATTTAGAGTGTGTGTGTATGTGTGTGTGTGTGTGTGTGTGTGTGTGTGAGTGTGCATATGAGCCAGCATGCTCAAACTTCACTTTTTTATGTTTATAAAACACCCAATAAACACAAACAATTGCACATATGAGATGTATACAGCACAGAAGACAAGAAACCCCTGTGCTCTCCAGCCAACATAAGAATGGCCTCTGAACTGCTAATGCCCAAGGAAGGATCCAGCCAAATTCCTCCACGTGCTTTCACCTGGGGACTTGCTATTCTGGCCTTATGTTCACCTTAAAAAAAAAAAACCCTAATGTTTTATTACAAAAATTTTCTAGCACACCCAAAGTCACAGAGAACGGCTTAACGAACTCTGCACACGCCCATCCCATTCTTCCGTCGTCCTGCCTTGCCTACCCCTGAACTCAACCCCATTTCTTTTTATTTTTTTGGAGTATCTTAAGGCAAGTACCAGAGGCCATTTTGTTTCAAGCATGGGAGAATAAAATAATAAATAAATAAATAACCACTAAGACGTTGTTCCACAATGATTCTTAACTTCTTAGTTTCACCTCATGCCAGCCCATGCTCAGACTTCCTCAAAAGCTTTCCGTGGTCAGTAAATAGGTTAGGAAAACAAGTCAGGTTACAAACAAGTAAACAAATCAAACACTGTATTATTCTAAAAAGATTTTACTTAAAGCTTTCCCGAGTAGCCAGTCTTCCCCTCAGATAACGTGCAACAGTGGGATTTTACTACATAATCAATAGCTTGCCAAACATCCCCAGCTCTACTACTCAAAGAAGTCCACAGGGGACACAGTCCCCTTGCACCTCGCCTGCAGCCAGCTCAGTGTACAGCCGAATCATTAAGGGACAGGGACGGCAATTGGTAGGATTTACAAATCCCCAAGTGTATGGATGCAGTCAACAGATGAACTAAATGACATGACTGCAGGGTTACAGCGTGCCTAATGGACACTCTGGGCCTTATTTTCCAAGCTTAAAAATAATTGGGTAAATACTCCACAGTAGCTGGGTTTGGGACTTGTTTATTTTGCTTTCTGTAAGAAAGCATATGATTAATTTAAACACAGCCATTCAGGGGCATTTGCTTCCTTGTTCCATTTGCTCTGTAGAACAAGGAAGGAAAATACCAGTGTTTGCAGAACTGGGGCACATGTGCATTTGACAGGAAGATTGTTGGATTAATGCAGGGACAAAAGGCTTCTGTGGGGGTTGGCTCTCCTTTCCTCGGCATATTTATTAAGAGTGAGGGAAAACATGGATATTCATCTAAGTCGCACAATTATAATGTTTTTTTGTAACTTCTGGTACTCTGTTTAGAAAAGCAAAGGTCTTGTTACAGTTGAAAATATACGTGTGCCTTGACTTAAAAACAACCCCAAAACAAAATATGAAAGGCACAAAAATTAAAGGACAGGGCCAGGGAAGATGGGTCTAGGTAAAACGTTTGCTGCACATATATGAGGACCCAAGCCTGGATCTCCAGCAACCCTGTAAAAGGTAGGCACAGTATGGCACGTCTGTGACCCCAGTGTTAAACATCCTAGGGCATTGTTGGCCAGCCAAGCCAGGTGAAATGGCAGACTCTGGGTTCAGTGGGAGACCCTATCTCCAAAACAAACAAACAAACCAACAAAAAACATAAAAGAGAACAAAAACAAAAAAAAAACACAAAAAACAACAGAGGGAAAGCAATGGAGCAAGATAGATAGCCAATGACATCCTCTGGTTTCCACAGATGCTCACTGGGCAAGTGTACCTGCACACACATGTGCATACATCGCACATAAACTGTACACAGACAGAGTAATTGTGATTACTGACATTACAAAACAAAATCATTGGGGTGGTTGAAGGTGTAGCTCAAGGGTCAAGCCCATTCTGAGTCTGTGAAGCATGCTGGGTTCAATCTCCAGCACTCATAAATAAATAAATAATAAAATTATTGTAGCATATTTCAACATACAAAGGTGAGTAAGACAACAGAACCCATGTACCTATCAGTCATCTTAAAACATTTTTAACTCTTTGCTAATCTCTTTCAAGGATACCTTAATTTCATAGAGATGATGCCACAGAGGAATCTATTGGCCTCTGTGAATATTCTACAAACATTAGAAGGCAAGCAAACTCCCAGAGCAGACACTGCTAATCGTTTCACACATTGCTGAGGCAGTGTTAATCCATACCCACAACATCCCCACCCAACATGGTGGCTCACACCTGCTAGCACCTGGAAGCCTGAAGAAGGAAAATCAGGAGTTTCAGGCCAGCCTTAGTTGCAAAAGAAGGTTGAGCCCAGTCTAGGATACACTGATGTAGGAGGGTCATCTGTCTATGTGTTGCTTTCATTGGTTAATTAAGAAACTGCCTTGGCCCTTTGATAGGTCAGCCCTTAGGTGGGTGGAGTAGACAGAACAGAATGCTGGGAGAAAGAAAGCCAAATNGGCTAGATATAATGGGCCAGGAAGTGCTTAAATGAATACAATTTGTGTGTTATTTCAGGGTATAAGCTAGCCGGCTGGGACAAAAAACAGGCCCGCTCCCCTTTCACTGCAATACATGAACCCACCTCTGGCTAAAACAAACAAATAACAGCAAAAATATAAACTAAAACACACACACACACACACACACACAGTATAAGAGAACTTTTTTCCTTCATTCTTCTACAAGGGAAAAGGGATTTTGGTGTGATGACCTGAATATGGAGAGAAACCAGCTTAGCCAAAACCCAAGCCTGTAGAGATCCTCATCCTCTTCTCATGAAGATCTCCCACTTCTGAAACTTTCCTCAGAGAAAGGGAGAGCACCCAGATTGAGGCAGTTTGCCTCTGTCACACACTAACACAGAAATCACGCGTCAGGCATCTTTCCACACACAGGTCGCTGAGGCTCACCCACAGTGTCCAGCGCCTGCTCCATCCAACTCCCTTCCCGGGTCCTTTCACACCGCTGTTCCTTCCACAGAAGCCCCATGCATGTCTCGAGTAACCTGAGAATGGCCTCCCTCCACACAAGGAGGGATGTTTATCAATCACTCTTGTGAGAATAGACACTACATTCATTTTCACTATAATCTAACTCCGTCTTTGGTGCCAAGCGATCTGCTCAAGACCTTTCTTGAGAACACCTATAGGTAGGGCTCAGCAGCAGCTGTATGAGTCATTGCTTGGCCTTGCTGCTGTTTTCTGAGGTTAAACTGGAGAGGAACACCCCAGTGTGAGCAGAAGCCACATTGTTACTTTATGAGATAAACCTAGGGGATTCCCAGGGTCAGCGACACCACATAAAAGAGGCCAGTGACCACAGCCCCTGTTCGTAGGCTTAGTGACACTGGAGCTGAGTGCCTGGGATCCCTCATCAACTGGCCAACAGCATGGCTCTTTCTGGCCTTCATGCAACAAACACCAGATACTGTTCTCAGTGTGGTAGACACATCACAGAATAAGACCAATTAATCTTGGCCCCATTGACATTGGCTTGGGATCTACACAGTGTGATGAAGGATAACTCATGGCCTAGTCTCAGATCTTCAGTGCTCAGTCTGGTTCTAGATGACAATGGGAACTTACATGGCCACCAGCTACCGTTTCACACATAGGGGATGAACCATGGCTACTCAGCTTTGATCTGTAGTTATTCATCGCCCTGTGAGTCCTAATACCAACTCAGCATGAGAAATATCCCAGAACTCCTAGCACCCTGAGGACAAACCTCTGAGGTGAATTCTCTCAGTACAAAAACTATACAAGTTTCTGATTTTCTAGAAATAGTCTTCTCCTAAAATTATCCCAGTCATTTCCTAGACAGTAAGAAACAAGACTGGGTGTGATACCCAAGCAGATCCTTTAAAAATGTTCAGAGTCTGTCTGGAGGGATGGGGTCTTGCTACTCACGGGCTGTGCCTACCTGGAAAGTTACACCACATCTGTCCGTGAAGCCACTTCCTGTGCTCTTAATGACATTCTCTGCCTTGTGTGGTAGTGGTGGCTGTTAATACACACAGACTCTGTGCCTAGACCAGGGCCAGCTACACAGGAGGTACAATGGATGAGAGCCGGCAATACCGCTGTGGCTGTCATCCAGAACAGGAGGTTTCTGCTATCACTTTGGAAAACCCAATCATCAAATAAGGGGGTCACAAGGACATCAGGGGAACTCTTATCTTAAGAAACAATCACAGCTGTTATTAAGACTGAACTTGGCCTCCATGCTTCTTTCCGATTATCACGTCCTTCCGCCTTTCCTTGTGAAATGTGCCATGCTTCACTCGGGGTTCCAAAGTTAATTGTTGAATTAACCATCAAGTCTATGCCACTGCCCTGACCTGCGCAATCCCCTTAAAACACAGTCCCAGCACTAACACACAGCCCTGATACTGACACACACAGCCCCGGCACTGACACATGGCCCCAGCACTGACACACACGGTCCTGGGACTGACACACACACAGCCCCAGCACAGACACACAGCCATGACACGGACACACAGACACAACATGGACACACAGACACGGCACAGACCCAGAGCCCTGGTACTGACACAGCCCCAGCATGTACACACGGCCCTGGCACTGACACACAGTCCTGGCCTTGAAGCCCAGCTCAGGTGTTAAAACACAGCCCCATCTTGCTGCGGCCAACAGAGTGGCTCCTGTTGCAGACTGGATGAAGAGCAAAGTCCTGGTCCTCTCATGGGTCCTCTTCCTAGCCTGGCCACCATCCAGTTCCAGCTTCTCCCCATGTCAACCCTTTTAAACCACCTACAAATACCTTCCAGGCAATGTCAATGTTTGTCTAAGCCCTCTAAAGAAAACTCTTCTCTGAATTCCCTTTTCTAAAGCTTTCGTTTCTTCTTGAAGTCTAAGCCACCCACTGCTGTCTGTGTGAGCCAACTCAGTGATGATCCTGCCGATTTTGAACTGGAGCAATTTTTTTCCTTGTTTATTCTAATCAGACCTTGCCTCATCTATGCAAGTCTGGCTTCTTATGACACACCTTTTAGTTCTCGAAACCAACCACTGGACTATAGATTCTTCTGGTAAGCCACTCTCTCTTCTTCTTCCCTTTTTCCTTACCAAAGTCTGGCTAGACAATCTAGACGTATCTAAAATCTTTCAAACTATAAGGACATGTTATCATTGCAAGCTCCTGCTAAGATTTGGCTAGGGTTCCATGAACCTAATTAGAGCTGTAAAATATAAACACCCAACTACAGCTGCCTTGGTTTGCTGTGGGACTGTTAATAGCACAACCAACTTCTGTACTTGTCCATTTCTAATGGAAACCATGCCAACTGTCTGCCTGAGCTGGTGGGCATCCACCCAAGTTCTTTATCCTGTTAAGTGGGACCTCCATGAGCTTCAGTGTGATATCCTCCACTCAGGATTCCATCTACTTTGTGTAAACCCAGTCTTGTTGTACGTGCAAAGGTCCTGGAGAATCTTTTCCTTGATCAGGGCACATTATCTTGCCTTCAACTTTCCCGCCATCTCTATGGTGGCTGCTACATTACCCTCCTTGGTGACCATATCTTGTTGGGATCCTTAAAGGTTCCAGGAACTCTGATGAACACCAAATGCAGGGATGCTCAAGTCCTTTATACAAAATGGTACCAAATTTGAATGCAAACTGTGTGCATCTTCCAGTGTCCTTTAAAACATTTCTAGGATATTTTAAGTGCTCGATAAAAATAGAAATACTATGTCAATAGTTGCAATGTTGAAGGAATATTGTCAAGGAACATGTCAGTATATTAGCAATATAGATCCACCTGGTGTGTATCTCTCTCTCTCTCTCTCTCTCTCTCTCTCTCTCTCTCTCTCTCTGCGTGTGTGTGTGTAAATACTTTCAAACTGTAGGTTGCCTGAATCCAGGAACGCAGAACCCATAGACAGAAAGGGTCAAACGTATTCCACTCCCTCCCTGGATTTTCAGTCTTCTCCTTTTCTAATCTATGACTTACTCAATACCCATCATATGCCTACAATGCAGAAAGCATGGACGATGTCATAAAGCGAAGTGGATGTACTGGGCTCTCAAGGGGAGCAGTTCAGTGGTGGAGTGCTTGATGAGCACGCCCAAGAGCATCAGTGAGAGTCCAGTGCTGAAACGACAAACACAAAAGCAAACCAAAACTCTCTCCTATGGATCGGAAGGAACACTTTCACTCCATATTTGTTATGAATATGGTTGGTGATAACTGCCGTCTAAATGCTCACACCTGCCACCGGACGATGAAGCTCCTCAAGCTGTCTCCAACAGGCAGACTGACTACCTGAGGCGTTTTCCTTAGAGCCATGTTATTTAGAAGAGACACACAGCACGGCAAGCAGTAAGAGAAAACCCAGCACGCAGGCACAGGAGCCCCGAGTTAGCTGACACACAGAGAGGTAGTGCTGAAGACGCTTGTGGCCTCCAATCGCGTGCGAAACCTTTCTCTGAAGTAATCATTATGTTTCCAGACAAAATTACAGTGTGGCTGCAGCCAAAATGCACATTTTCATAATAAAAGAAGGCTCCATAATGATGTCCTTTAGTGTCTAAGTATATGGCTGCTCTTGGGGAGGGAATTATCAAAGGGGCCTGTCCAGTGACACTTCATTCTCTGTAAATTAAAAGTAGAGACAACTGATATTGCCTTCCATATTCATGACTTCTGCTTAAAACGCTTCTTCCTGAAGTCTGACTGTGACTCTCTCCTTCTGCCCATCTCTGTCTCTGTTTCTGTCTCTCTCCTTTGTGTGTGCGTCTGTGTGTGAGCGTGTGTGCACACGTGTGTATGCAGGCTAGGCTGGAGGAGGCTATGCGGTGCCCTGCTTTAACACTTTGCCTTATTTGAGGCGGTGTTCCACTGAACCTGTGCTGGTCTGGCTGCCATCAAGTCCCAGCCATTGTTCTGTTATAATGCTGGAGTTGCAGGCACACCTAGCCACACATCCCCCGCCCCTCCAAGGTTCTGGGGATTTGAAATCATGTCCTCATGTTTTTGTGACAAGTACTCTTACCTGACAAGCTATCTCTGTAGCAGCTTCAGAACTTTCTGACATAAAAGGCAGCTAGAGTTCCTAAGTGACGTGTTTTATGTTCTTGACTTTATGTCAGGAAGTCAGGCAAGGGCCAGGAATGACATACTTTAGGTGTATGACCAGAGAACAGGCAGTTTGGTCAAGGGTCACAAGTAGCCTCTAGGCCAGGGATCCTTGAGGATCCACACTGCCTTACAGCAGGTTTCAAGGGGAAAAGGAATTGTGAAAACATATGGTATCACAGCACCACCTTCTGGTGCAACTGTGCCAATGTTTTTGATCTCAGTAGAGGATGTGGATTTCAACTCTGTAAAACAGGAGGAAGAAGGGATTCTTCACACTTATAAGTGGACAGGTTGAAAGGCGAGGCTGTTCTTCATTTTTAGGGCTGGGTAGATAACAATACCTCTCCAGTCATAAGATGTTATACAAAGAGTTGGCAGTTTCATTGTTTTAAACAGAGCAATTTTATCTGCATGCTTTTCTGAGTTTTAAAGTTTAGCCATCTATGACAATCACCATGAAGAACACTGCTTACCAAAGAATTCCAAAAGAAAGCGACTGCTCTTAGACACTTGAGTTTCCTTTATAAGGAAAATATAGACTTGATTTAGATTTTGGCTAAATCAAGTGGCTCCTTTGTTATATATTCTTTTTTTACCCTACTGGGTGTCATCTTTTACAAGAAAATCTGTATGTAAATGGTCCTGTGTTCACCTGAAGCATCCCCCAAAAGCTCACAACTCTGGTGGGAGTGACGTTTACAAGTGACGGAAGGGCTAGTCACGTGAGAATGCATAACCAAAGTCTAGCATCACATACACATAGTTCTTTATTTCTAAAACCTCAAGGAAGAACAATTTTATTCTTTAAATAAGAGGTTCCCAAAGAATTCAGATCTCTTTGTTTCAAATCAATCCTTTATCTATAATGCTTTATTCAAAATAGTAGTGCTATTGACATCCAAGCAGTGAACAATGAAACCTCCCCCTTCTTCCCTTTGTTGATTAGTGTGGTAGTTGATTATTACTATTATTATTATTATTATTATTA
>LOEQ01001806.1:220829-238241 GCA_001685075.1 Bramus lutescens
CACACACACACACACACACACACACACACACTGCCTCCTTCCCTAGAATCTAAAGTTATAGCTAAGAACTATCAGAAAGCCTTTTTGGTGGTCTTGTTTTGTTACAAACAGCAAAATAAATTAGCATTCATTAACGTCCAGAGCAGTACCACGGGTCAGCATCTGCTACATCGAGGGTCTTCTGAGGGCGTCTTTGCTCAGGATTACGAGCCCGTTCTATCTTTTGATTTTAACTGGATAGAGGCAGAAGAACATCATGTTTTATGAACACATGTCAGGTTTGAACGAAGCGAGCCTCATAAAAGACGACTAAGGGAATATTTGGAGGCACAACTTCAAAAACTCCCTTCCTTCTGTTTTCCCACATTTGCGAGCAGGGAAAGGATTTGTGAAATGGGGCCTGTTATGGGCATTGAAAAGACTGGCTCTCCTTCATGTTTATAAATTTGAACATATGTAATAAAATGGAGAACATACTAAATCGGCCAGGCAGCTGTGCATTCCTTTTCAGACAGATTATGAATATTTCTAAGCTTAGAAGTCCCTTTACCCATAACCATGCTCACCGGTGACAGGGAAGCTATTCCGAGTCCCTGGCGTCTGGATTTGCTGGTTTCCAGACTTACACACTTACACATACATGTCATCTCCTTATAGCAGAAGCATGCATCCTACATGGCATAAGGCTGAACTGTCTAGATGTCATACTCTCAGAGAGCCCCTCTCTTCCAGATTCAGCAGTCTCAGGGTCTCTGCCTATCTCTCTTGATGCGTCCCCTTTCTTCCTGGCACTGGCTTTATGCTTGCTTCACTTCTGTCTTTGCCCTCCCTGGACTTGGAGCTTCCTGAGAGCAAAACACAGAGCTTATGACATCGTTGTGAAAACACAGGTGTTAGAGACGGACGCCTGGGTTCCAGTCCTGACTTCACTACACACTAGCTGTGCAACCTCAGCAACTTACTGGACCTTTCTGGGCACAGTTCCCCCTCTCCCCATCTTCTTTGGAAGCAAATAATACCTGCATTACGTTCTCTATTCAAAATTAAGTATGATGTTGCAAGCAAATCACTTAATATGACCCCTAAAAAATAAGTTCAACCAATACTCAATACTATATACTTATACCAAACACAGCACTCAGACGCTCAACAAATACTCATGAAATCAACTTGAATCCAATCACATCAGAGTCTTTCACAGGTATTCTTAACGCAGAAAAGGACAAACAGAGATTATCTATCCTCAGTGTCTCACTTCTGTGCCTAAGCCTTAGCCTAACTGGGAAGGTTGCTTGCTTCTCTTCTTTTATGTGAGATTTTTGTCTTCACTAACCTGGCCAGGGGCAGGGGCAATGAAAAACAGGGCACAGACTGTCTATGAAAAGCAAATCTGTGTTCACAAATTGATGTTTATGCAACAAAGAGCTGAAGGTGGTGTACACACACCATCCTCCCAAACTCTAAACCTCCCTTTTTTCCCTTCCATAAGATGAGGGCCCAGGCACAATGTGACTTGCTATGAATCACTGTAATAAAAGGGGAGACAGCACACGGAGGGGACCTCGGGGCTGGGTCTAAAGACTCAACTCCCACATTTAGGAAAGTCAGGTCTCCCCACTCATTCCTATGACTCCCTTGGAGACAAGCCAGTGTGTGGCTTTGTACACTGCAGGCAACACTATCAGGACTGTCATCAAGTCTGCACAGAGCGTAGTTCCAAAGGGCCTCTTGGCTTGCAGAGATCCGAGCAGCCTGAGTGCTGAGGTCCTTGAACTTGCAATAAACAGCATGTTGGGTAATTCTTCCTAAGGGCTTTTGAATTCTCTGATGGCAAAATAGGAGATTTAAAGATTTCATCCATACTGGACCTGAATGCCAGGCTGGCCACTTTCAATCCCTAAACTAAGGGTAAGGTAGGCACACAGAAAAATTCTAGGCACTGTGAGATGCTAACTTAGAAATCTCAAGTCCAAGAGGAAAGCTGTGCCAGGGAAAGTAGCTGCCTCCTTGGGCTGTTTTGAATGGCCTAAGTAATTATGAGAAGAATGTACCACCCTCATTAGCAGACAGTCAGCCTTTGCCAGAACTACAGTCCTTGAGGTTCAGCATTGTTACAAAGACAAGGGGGACCCTAAGTCATCACTTTACATGTCATGTCCCAGACCACCCAGAGAGACCTCTTGACCTAAAAGCCAACGGAAGAAAAGAAACTTCCATTTAATCAGAATGGGAAACAAACAAACCCAAAATGAGGAAGAACTCTTCTCTTCTGAGGAACAGATGTAGAAGGTTCCATTCATGAGAGGTCTCTTCCTGCCCTACAGTAAAATCCTATTGGCCCAGGTTTACACACAACAAATTTAGACAAATCACTCTTGTCAAGATCAAGGGCCAAGTGCAGAGAGACCTAAGGTCAAGGACTGCTCAGCACAGACTAAGGAGAGGAAAGGCATGCTTTCCTTCCTCCTGCCTCGGAAGGTTTCAGATCTGCCTCAGAAAACTGTACCACGAACAACAGGTTCTAAAAGGCTGCTCTTTAATATTCTGAATGTCCTGCCCTGCTTCATGCAACATCACAGGAAGATAAACTCCCCAGTGTCCCTTCTAAAGGCTGCAGATGCTCCAATGGAGTATGAAGTTGACCACTATGGAGAGAAATCTTTCTGGGGGATGATGACCAAGAGGACAGGATACTGGCCAATCTCTTTAGGGCTAGGGAAACTAGAAACTAACAAATGTGCTTTATTTTCAGCAAACTAGTGTTGCAAAAGGATTATGTGACCCTGTTTTCACTCAACAAAGAACAGAGATTCTCTGGGATATTGTCAAAAATAAACAAATGACCCCATAGGGTGACATTCCCATGTAATTCCAGCATTTGGGCTATGGCCATAGGAGGATTAGAATAATAAGGCCTTCTTCAACTATGTAGTAAGTTCAAAGCTAGCCTGGACCACAAAGGAAGTCTACACAGATGAGTTGGACATCGGAACATCTTGAAACATGACTCCAAGGTCATGAAGGTAATTTCAAATTCTGTTCATTAAAGAATTGCAAGCATTGCTTGTTCTAGGTCTGACTGCACCCTCGGTCAGATTCACAGCATAATAGGGCCAGTCAGGGAAGATGAGAAAGCTAAGCCAGGGAATGGATGAGCCTGCCTCACAGGCCAAACAGACAGCACAGCCTGAAGGAGTGAAGGAGTGCTGGTGGGGGCTGCATTCGTTGAGCAGAATCTGGTATGGTGGGGAGGATGTGGTTCTATACTTAAATGTCTTTTGGGAACAGGAGAAAAGGGAATGGACTCCAAGTCAAGCAGATACCATTAACCTGGGTTTGCTTGAAAGCCCTGTGATAAACAGGCAACCTCAGGACAGTCCAACATGCTGCTTCATCTACATTCATATATTTTTTTTAGATGTTCCTTGGCTTGGAGTGTGGAGGACCAATCCAGAGTTGGGACCCACATGTGCAAGTAAAAATGAAGTCCCTCTCTGGGTGGAATGTTGATCACTAACTTTCTGCTCCAGTTGGGTTTCATTCACCATGCTTCTGAGTGTAGACTAAGAAACTCCGATGGCTGAGAGATTTATCTTCCTATTTCTTACCTGCATAGCAGAAGCTATGTAGGTGTCTGAAGCCTCCAGTCTGCCACCAGCACACCTATCTGTGAGTTTAAGGCAGGGAGATACAGCTTGGAGCCAGCCTGGAAAGGCCTCCTTGTATGCAGAGATGCAAGCAAGTGACCTGAGGTTTGCTTGGCTCCTCCAATCTATGTCCTTTGTACCAGGGATACCCGGACAATGTTTGCTGGACCTCTGGGTCCTCCTGCCTCACTATACCCAATATAGCCCAGATTATTCCTTCCAAGGCAATCCAGGAAATATGCCTTTCTGCCATCTCAGAGTCAAGTCATTAAGCAAAGGACATGGAGGGGTGGGGACAAGGGAAAGGAAGACGCAGAATTGTGAGCACTTTTCCTTAAAGGTATGATAAGGGGTTTGACAGAAAGTAAAAGAACTTTCTTCCAAATGCCTGGGTCCATCTACAGCATACTGAATAGTTCTTTCTCAAAAGAAATAAAGGGAGAAAGAAAAGGAAAAAGGAAAAAAGATAAAGTAGGTGGGGGAACAAAAAGAAAAAGAAAAGAAGAAATCACATCTACAAGGCCAGCTTTCTGTTTTCTTGGAGAATACAGCTC
The DNA here is from genome assembly GCA_001685075.1 of Bramus lutescens. Classification (NCBI taxonomy): domain Eukaryota; kingdom Metazoa; phylum Chordata; class Mammalia; order Rodentia; family Cricetidae; genus Bramus; species Bramus lutescens. The sequence goes on from LOEQ01001806.1 coordinate 225,031, forward strand.
TTTTGAAGTGACACAAGCCAGGTTACTTGCTCTTCTGTCCCAGAACAGACTTCCTCATTTCTATGAATGTTCAAATCCCTTGTATGCAATGGAGTAGAACTTGACACCCTCCAGTATCCTTCGGTATATCAGCTCTTGATGACTTACATTGCCTAACACAATGGAAAGCCTGCATTAATTGTTATTATGCTGAGTTGTTTAGGGAACAATCACGCAGACAAAGGTCTTCAGGTGTTCAAGTACAAACACAATCTGCAATCACCTAACTGTACGATACATGCGAGTAACAGCAGAGCACTTTGTATTTGAGCATCTTTGATCAGCAATTGGTTGAATGTATGGAAACGGAACCATGGAAAGACAAAGGGAAGAAGGAAATTTACACTGAAACTACCAGAGTGGTCCATTAGGTGGGGGAAGACTACAAAACCAAACACAAAACAATCAAAAACCAGAGGCTTGTGAACATCAAAGTGCGACTGACTGGAGAACTCCTTCAGGAGAGCAGAGCAGGAACAGTGCTTTCTGGAGAGTCACAGTGAAGGGCAGATATTTAAATTACACCCACTATGTGTTCTTCAAGAGAACAGGGAAGTGTACTACATTTTGTGATTAGTTGAATAGAACTGTTAAAAATTCAGTGCATCATAAGGAGTTTCAATTGCTCTTCCCTACCAACCAGTACTGGGATTACTAACCTAAATCAAGAGCCACCAGTGAGTCTGTTTTTATGTGACACATTTTTTTTTCTTTTTTGTAGCTGCCCTTGAGAGGAGACAGATATAGGAATGAAGAATGTCCATCAGACTGGGTTGAGAGTGAATTCTACTACTTTACCAATGTTCCAACTTTGGTACAAATGTACCAAAACAGAGTGAGTCGCTTGATATTTCTGGACCTTCCTTTCATTCCTGGCTCATAAGTATAGAAGAGTCAGCACCTCCCTCTTAGCACTGCTAAGAAAGCAAATGTGCAAGTATTAATGCACAGCCAGCCCTCAGCATAAAGCCTAGCACCTAAAAACAATATATATGTTAGCTATCACAGCACATCCCTTGTCATGCTTAGTGCAACTTTACCTCTTCCAATTCCCTACGCCGCAATTCCATAACCTGCCGATGACCTCACCAAAACCTACGGCAGAACCACAGGACACCAGTTTCTTTTCACTCCAAAAGGCTTGGCCTTATGTGTTCTGCTGAGCAGAATTTTCTCCCGGCCCCAAGTTAACACTGGCATGCTGGAACAATGACCACAAAGATGTTTAGAGGTCTGGCTCTTTTACTGAGCACAGTATAGACACTTTTTATGACTTAACACTCTGGCAGTAAAAATTAAGTGGTTACATAAGACCACTATCAAATGGCGAAACCATGATTATGTATTTGCTCACTACCAAAACCTTCAGAGGAATGGACATTGGCTGCGAACTAGCATTGAATACACAGCCTCAACGTCCATGACAACATATTCAAATTTTTATTAAAACCAAGCAAAACCTGATGTCTTGAGAATTAAAAAAAAGGTAGGAGTAACCATTAAAGAGATCTTATTAAAAAGTCCTGATGTACCTGGTTAAACTAAATCTGGGTTAAATGTAAGAACCAAACAACCTATAAAATTGTAAATGTCACTCACAGCCAAACGTAACCTCTTAAATTACAGTGAGAAATACAGATCAAATGTTACTTTTTCCTTTCTTAAGTGAATTTAAACCAGAAGACATGAATTTGTTTCCTAAGGAGAAAAATTAAGGAAATCTTTGGCTTGTAGTCATTGAATATGTACCTCAAAAATGTATACCTAATCTTACATTTGTGTAAGAAGTCCCCTAAACCAGTGTATCAACTGATAGGTCACTTTGTTGTGACAAGTTTAACAGGTTTTGATAAAGATCAGACAGAGGTAGACATTGAAGAGAAGAAAGCCTGCCTACTACGCAAAGGGAACACCACTTTAATCACCCAGCTTCATGAAGAGCGCCGATTCTCTTCCAAGGGGTGTTTGGTAATGAACTACTTTGCTTGTTTGGTGTCACATGAATTCTGCCTTTGTTCCTGGCTACCCAACAGTCACTCATATGCCTCACTGTATTCATGGTATTGCTTTAATTTCCCCATTCACATTCACAGCCATTTACATGAAAGTGACTTGTGTGCATACAGTCAGATTGTACAGCTGGTTACAGAGGCTCATCTTCCTGATCCACTGTCCCAACATCCTTCCCAAATATAACTTCCAATTAGATGCTGCTGTGGCTGCAATCTCAACTGGAGAAACAGTCTTCCCTCAGGCATGCAATTGCTCGGTATTCAGAGGAGTCAGGGATCTTTCTTCTGAGGCTAGAGCCGCATACATCTCAAAGTTTGTGTAGACTTCCCAATTTCCAATTCCGCACACAGAAAATCCGCCCCAAGTTCAGCCTAATGTCTAGACTGAATAGTGTCAATACTTCAGACACTCAAGGGGGACAAGCAGGTACATCACTAAGGAAAAGAGCTCAGTGTATTCTTTTCTGTGTAAAGGAAGCTGCCAGCTCCTGCTGACTGCTAGCTCTGTGGGAAAGGAGGGGGAGGCAGTGGGTTGCCAGACTCTCAGTTTTCAAATAAAGCCAGAAACCCAGACTATCCTGTAAAAATCTGATTCTTAAATTCTGGCAACAAATTCTGAACCATTTTTGAAACATGGTGTTGGTTTGCCCAAACACTTCTCTTGGCCACATGAAGCCTACAGGCTGCCAGCTGTGGAGGTGGCAACCCCAGAGGTCAGGAAACACAAAGAGCAACTGCTCCTGCAATAGACTTGCAAAGGACAAAGCAACAATGATGCCAGGCACAATGCATGCTCACGGCTTTGCACACGTCATCTTGCTTTGATCCCTGTTACACACTCTGACAGGGATGCAGCTGCCCCCATAGAACATCTGAAGAAAAGTATTCAGCGACAACCTTGCCTAAGCTTTCCCAGGCGGACTTGGATTTGGGTCAGCCTAACTTTAAACTCCATCAGCTTTCCACTAAGTCACATGGCTTACATCTTGTCGCAACAACCAAACATGTTTAAGAAACCTCAAAGAAAGGGCCTATGGTTTGATTGTGAAATCCGCCCCCCACCCCCACCACAGGCTCACAAGTTTGAAACACTTGGTCCCTAGCCAGTGGTGTCACGTTGGAGGACTAGGGAACCTGGAGGAGGTAAAGCCTCACTGGAAGAAGTGCATCACTGGAGGGGTGGGTCTTGAGGTTTTTTTTCAGTCTGGCCTCACTTCCTGTCTGTCTCCTACTTGCTGACAGCAAACACACTTTGACAAGCACCTCAGCCTTCTGCAGCCACAGCCTCCTTCCTGGGATGGAGTATATTCTTTCTTAAACCATGAACCAAAATACATAGTATCTTAAAAATTGTTTTCCTCTGGTATTTTGCCACAGAAAAGACTAACTAAATGAACTAACTCGAATAGTCTGATGTTGTCTGGTTGTCTGGTGGGGGTATGAACTGTGTTACCCAGCGTTATGGGGGACAGTGGGCCCATGGACGAGTCTAAGCATGTTCAGCCATGCTTTGAATGTCTGACCTTCAGTGGGGTGATTGCTGGCTGGTAGGCCATTGGCCCAAGTAATCTCAACATCGGGCTGCTAAGTTCATTTGCGAGTAAAAATGCTTTTAGAAGTAAGAATTCAAGAAATCAAAACTGGCCACTCCTTTGAGAAGCTTGTAACTCCATGATCTTTATGTCTATAGGTTTCCCATGAAACCAGTTGATTCTAATCTGATTATTCCAACATCAAAGAGGAAAAAGGGCTCAACAGCAAATGGGTCAGAAACCAAGCACTTTACAATTTCATCGACAGTCTCTCCTTAATTAAATTAACTTAATCTAGTTTCCATATTCCTTGATTTTTTTTTTCAAAAATGAAAGCAAAGGCAACTGGAACCCAGAAGCAGCACGCAGACTGTAATTATAGCTTGCCTTCATTTCACAGGACAATACAGCCACTGTGAAGGGTGCTACTTCCCCCTCACCCCCAACTGCCAACTCCAACCTCCTGCTCTGACCATTTCATAAACAAGCTCCTATTATTTAATGAACTTGCAGAATTTTCAAAGCTTCTAACCATCCACCAAACCAAACCATTCCTTATTTTCAGGTCCAAATGCAGCAAGAACAATAATGAAATGTCTATGCACGGCATATTACACAACTGAAGATTTACATGGGGATGCATTCATGGCTATGTACTTTTGTAGCAAAAGGTGTCCACTGGAATTGTCTGGGTGACATAGTCTACACAGCAGGCAGGATATCTGACCCATATCTATAGTCACCACTATTATTTTTGGGACACCATCAGCTGTGTCTGTACCAGGAAAAGCTTGTGAATGTGTAACACATAAGATAAACCAATAGGGAGAAAGGCAAAAAGATACAGCTATAGGAGCTACCTACCATCTGGTGTCTCAGTCTCTGCCTTCTGTTCCATTAACCTTGAACGACCTTTGAAAAAACATGTTCCTGCCTTCTCCTGTCTATCACAGGTAGGCCACCTTTCATCAAGGCTTGCCTGACCCCTGTACAAAAACAGCACACAGCTCCACACTCCTTGTTCCACTCAACTTTGCTTTTGTTTTTGTTTTTTAATCAGACCGTTTAGCTTATTGTCGCTGACATCACAAGCATTGACTTCTTGGTTTATGTCTCATCTATGTCTCAGTCATTCCTACCAGCATAACGCCTTTATATATTTTCTTCTTTAATAACCCATGACTCTGCAATAATTAAACAAGATGTTTTTCTGTTAGCTTTTCTGAGATAAGTCTTACTATGTCACTCTTGTTGGCTTAGCACAAACAATGTAGACCAGAACTTGTGGCAATCTTCTTGCCTCTGCCCTCCGAGTGCTGAGACTGTAAGGGTGCTGTATCACAGCAGCTCATATTCGTGGAGTAAACTGATACGCACAGAGTGAATGGCAGATTGTTAGTAATCTGTGCGCACTACAATAAGGCTGCTTCATAAAGCAGGGCTGCTGAGCTCCCATGTAATGATTGACATGTAGGGATAAGTGGGCAAATGAAGGGCATTCTTTAGTTTATTCTAAAATTCTTTAACTACACTGGCAAGAACACATTATTCCTCCATGCTTAATCAAGTTTCCAATAGAGAAACAGACCCAGTGGAATACTAGTCAGCTTTAAAAAGCTGGGCAGGAAAGTATGTCATTTATGAATACTTAGATAAATGAAGTAAACTAGCTCGCATAAATCTGGAATCTAATAAAGCAGAACTCATGGAAGCAGATCAATGACTATCAGGGGCTAGGGAGAAGTGGGGAAGGAGAGAATGGGGGCTGCTGGCCAAACAAGTTCAGTCGGAGAGAAGGATAATTATAATAATAATGAAGAGACTGCATTCCGATGTCTCACCATAAAAAACAGGCAAAGATCATCACTAATATGTTAGCTTGATTTAATCATGCCACATTGTATAAATATGCCAAAGGTATCCTATTATGGCTTATAATATAAGCAATTATTAACTATCAATATCTATTATTTTTAAAAATTGCAATAGAAGTTATATCCTGGTTTTGGTGGGGATTTGACACCCTCACTTTTCTTTTTGAGGCAAATTCTGGAGCTAATTATATCTTTTAAATGTTGACTTTATTATTTTAACTCTGTAGAGATTAGAGGAAGGAGCAGGTTCACAGCACCCTCCAAGAAGGGATGCTTGTGAGAAGGAACATGTCTACAGGAAAAGGAAGCATGGGAAACAACAAGCTTCCTCCACAAGCTCCTGCTGAAGATCAAGCTCCTGATCCCAAGGGTTCTTGATCACGCAGCAATGAGCACATGTCATTCTGCCATTTGTGTGCAGTGGCATGCCTCAAGCTCCAATGGCCAACACAAATGATTTCTGGTTCGCCAAGCCAAACCCAGAGAAAATTGGTCCTGCCCAGTCACATACTCAGAGAACATCTGTTTCTTCTTCTTTCCAAGAGGGCAGTACCTCCCTAGTCTGATGACGTCAGCCTGGATGGGTACTCACTGATAAAACGCACCTGGAGGAAGCTGTGTCCCTCTGAGCAGGTTAAAGACCAGCACCTGCCATCCCTCCCCCAACCCCCCCCATCTTTCCTTTGAGACAGCACTGACTCAGCTTCTTCGGCCTGGACCTGGAGGCTGATGACACAGGCAAGACCTGCTGCTGACTCCAGAGAGAAAGAGAACATGAGCAAGAAACAAAGCAGCCTTGCTCATTGTCACAGAAAAACTTCCGTAAGCAGAATGATAAACTGCTATCGGTATTGTGGTGATCATTTCCTCGTGTTCCAGTCTGTTATCAAGACATGCCAATCAGGCCTTGGCCAGACCTTAAGAGATGTTTACGCTCTCTCTACACCTGGAGGGAGACTAAAGGAACATCAACTATTCATGTGCCCAGCCAAGCAAAGGCCAAGGCATTTCACCTAAGTCATGCACTTCCCATACTCTCCACTCCCAAGGCTCAGACATTTAAAGGGAAAGCCAAGGCCCGGGAAGACCAGAGCCAGACACTTGTCCCCACAGCGGCTTTCTAGGAGAGAGTAGCTTGTGAAAGTTTCACTTGACAGTTCACATGGAGAGGTTGTGCAGTGAAAACAAGTGCCACTTAGGCCCATAATTAGCATAATTGCCCACTTATTCCCGCGCTCGCTGAACTGTCACTCTCTGTCCTTTCAGACAAGGCAGCCCTGGCATGTAATGGGCACCTGGAAGGCAATTCCATAAGAGTATTTACTGTGCACCCTCATGTGGAAGACTGCGATCATCTAAGCCACACTGACTCCAGCAATGCCCTGAATCAGCCAGCCTGGGATTTAAGTGCAGGTTGAGGGAGAGTTTACAAGGATAGGAATTGAGAGTTACTCCTTAATTATATATTTGAAACTCTGATGTAAAAGAAAACTATGATATGCTCTAGACAAATCCCCATAACTCTCGCTCTCTCTAAATGTGACTGAGATAAAATAACAACAAAGGTCCTAAAGAGTATAATTAATATCTCTTTTGGGGAGAGGCACAACTTCTGCTCCTGGAAATAATCACTAAGGTCTAGGCTACCACACTCCACAGTGAGCCATCTGTAGCAGAGCGTACTAGCATATGGTGACTGCCAGACAGCAACTGCATATCCCAGAGGCATTAAACCTTCATTTAATTGAACCAGTTAATAAAGCACCAAGAACACACACTCTGATGCCAGGGCTCATCTTGAATGTTTCTAGTCCTTGCAGCTTGCCTGCAGAGGCCGAGGTGGGATAGCAATGTGGGAACGGGAATGGGTACACAATGAGCTCACCAATGATAAACCTTGTGGAAATCCGTGACAGCTCAGCATCCTCTCTCTCAGGATCAACACCTGAAGATGTGGCTTCGCTGGCACGCTAGGTATGCCAGTCATTCCAGAGTATCTGCTGTGCCTACTGCGCACAACACAGAGGCTCTGCCCAGCCTAGAGACTTCCAGCTGCTTCTAATCCTGAACATGGAGAACTTATTTTAAGAGAAAAAGGCTCCTTTAAACCAATATCCATAATTTACAGACTGGAAGGAAGGCCCTGTGTCTAGAATGTCACACATGTTCCTCAGCTGTTCCCATCTTTAAATCACCCATGGTGGCAGGTCCCTACACAGGAGCACTAGGTTTTCCATACTCAAGAGCTACTGTCTCAGAGACGAGCAGGAAGCAACTGACTCCACCAGAAGTATGACCAAATGACTCGACTCCTATGGGGAGGTATATGGTGGCAGTAGGGTGGATGCTCTTGAAGACTGCGCAGGTCAGTAGAGCTCAGAGCCACAGCAGTGAGCACTGGTGTTTCACTATTCCACTGCTCTGCTCAAGACTGGGTGGAGGGTCACATGACCTGGGACTCTGGGTCATGGTATCAGTTTGAACACCAACAAGAGGAGGTGTTTCTGGTGGCCCTGTATAGCATACAGTGAATACAACTCTAGTCATGTATGAGAGACTGTTAGCAAACCTTGCATCTCTATTGCAAGTAGTTAAGGTGATACAGTTAGGCAGGTATGTAGAAGTGATGTGCATTGCTTCCAAGCCTGGCTCATCCCTGTCCCATGCCAGCTATATCCTCACTTTCTATCCAAGCAAGAGCTACAGAGGACCCAGGCAAGCTGGGACCAAAAGATGGGAGAACTTTATGTTTCAGAATGGTGGCAAAGAACAGAGTCCCCACCTCCTACTGAACTGCACTTGGCTCCCAGCTTGAACAAATAAAGAACATCTGCAGTGTTATGCTACTGAAGGTTCAGGCTGATTTCCACTGGTGATGCTTAGCTGGTGTATTTGGAAATTCCAAGCAATGAGCTCAGCAACCTTTGACCTATAGAGTATTTTGGAATAGCAGTCAGGACTAGCTGATGGAAGAATCAACAAGACCCAAACATTAGCCTCTGCAGAATTTGGGGGGTGAGAGTCCCCATCAATATCCAGTTCACTGCTCTAAAGGGGATTTCTGGACCAGAAGGATTCATCAGGTTCTATCCAGTCTCAACTGGTACTGGGCATGAATCCCTAGAACACATTTCCCATAGCAAACAGAATCATGTCTACTTGCCCTAGGCCTAGACCCCTTCTCCAGTGGTCTCAGACACCCAGAGATGCATCCAGATTTAATTTTCCACCTTCATTTTATACTTCAGACTTAGAGGAGTCTTGCGTCTGTGTTCCAGCAGCCACAAAAAGGCCTTCTCTAATTGCTTCTCAATGAAAAGCAGAGACTTTTCATTTTTCTCGCATAACACGCACACTCTCCACATATTCAAGTACAGCATGGTCGTCTCGCTTTCTGTAAATACTGTCCCCCAACCCTACCCTTTCATTGGCAGAGAGGAGCCTCTCAAATCAAACTAATACTCTTAAAGAGGCAATGTAGTGGTTGCTGGTTTTTTTTCTTTTTCTTTCTTTTTTCTTTTCTTCTTCTTTTTTTTTTGGTTGGAAAAATGAGCTTCGCCAGAGCACTGGGGACTCCAATTACACATATTTACCTACGTACATGTTTTTATAGTATACATAATTCACAAATTGCAGGCCGCCTTTTATGCTGCACACTATGCATTTTAAAATGTATTTATGATGTCAAGCTATTTCATCTGTGGTTTCTTGAAGCGACTCCTCACTCAGAGCGTTTCCTGGCCTTTCCCTCTATAAAGCAATGAGCTAACCTTCAAGCACTTCAGAGTTTTGCAGGCCTCATTTTGCATCCATTTTTTTCTCCTCTTGCATAGAACATTTGATTTTTCATCTGGTTTTCATTTCACTCGACGATGTAGGTAAAGGCAGACTCTAGGTCTGGTAATTATGCCCTCATGGCAGCTCTGCTGATGCACACGAGATGTCTGCTAATTACAATGAAAGGCTGGCTCCCTGCCTCAGAAAGTGGCTGCGTTTGCAAAGGTGTCTCTTGTGCCTTTATCTGCTTGCTTACCAAAGAGCAATAGTAACCAAAGTGCTCTGTTGTATCAAAGTATATCCTTAAAGAAATGTTCACTTTATAAAACCATCGTAGAGGCTTTGACAAACGTATACAGCACTACTTCCCATGTGGGGAGGAAGAATGAAACATGTTGCCACTTTTCAAGATGGACAACAGACATGAGTCAGCCTCACTCACTTTCCCTTTATGCAAATATCTAGCAATGTAATGATTCCTAAGACTCTAAGGGTTGGCATTCTTGGAACAGATTTCATGGCATAGGTCACTCTAAGCTGTCTTGGTTTTGAACTACTACGTATGTGAGGAAGTCATGCCCACTTTTAAAGTATGTCTACTCAATGGAAGTTTTAGATGCTTATAGAAACCACTAGACATTACCTTTGGAAATGAGGTCACGGTAGGTTGAAAATGGCCACCCTTGCTTTTGCTAGGCCTCTCAGAAAGAGGAAGAGTTTGTCTCCTCATTGAAGTCTGGGTTAGACTCATAACTAACAGAGACCATCAGAACCCTGGAGATGTGTCGAGTAGCCTGTCACTCTTAAGTGAGGTTTTAAAGTAGCTTCTATTCTTCCCCTCTTGCTGTTCTGCATCTGTCCCATTAAAAAATTTGTGTGAGCCTCTTGGAGCAGAAAGGACCACAGAGAGGCACTGGCCAGACACCTAGCACCGATTGTTGGCCATGGGGTGAGGCCATCTGGGTCAAACCATCTATGCCAGATGTAATATGAATGGGTCCAAACAAGAGCAGCAGAAGATAGCACAGTTAATTTCCATATTCACAAAGTCACTTTTGTTGTTATCGTTTTGCGTGGCATATGGACTCATCTGCGCGAGTGTATATAAATTTATGTGCTAAATGAGGCTAAAAATGGACACACGATGGCTTCCTCTAATCATCCTCCACCTTGTTTTTGTTGTTTGTTTGAAACAGAGACTCACACTGGATCTGGTGCTTGCTGATTGGCTAGGCAAGCTAGTCAGTGAGCTTTGCGGAATTCACCTGCCTCTGTATACCCAATATTGGGGTTACAGGTGCATGTTGCTTGTGCCTGGCTTTTACATGGGATCTGAATTCAGGGTTTCACGCTGACACAGCAAGCACTTCCCCAGTCCTTGGTATGTATTTTAAGTAACAAATCTGGGGCTGGTTTGTTACATAGCAAACTTGACAGCTGAAATGAGAAATGAGAAAAAAAAGACTGACAAGGAACTATTTCTAATATAAATTTCTACACAATGCCAGGTTTCAGGTACCACTGAAAACACATCCTTGGAGGACTAATATTAAAATCAAACCAATGAGTAGTTATGAGGAGCACAAATGCACTCACAGGATGGGCAGAAAATGGATACTGGAATGCTATGTGAGTGAGGATTTATGGGTGCAGAGAAAATTCTGCAATACATTCCACTTCAGAAGCTCTGCGCTACTAACCACTTAGGCAGAAGTGAGCCCAGCAGGCTTTGAAAACCTGTTGGCTGAAAAAGGAAGCTGTCCTGAGATGATGAATATGCTGGTGTTAAATATGCACAGGGAGTTTTCATAAAACTGGCCATGAAATATAGCTTTTAAAAAGACAGTGTTTCTACCTTAGCCTGCTCTGTATGGGGTCTGTTTAAAATCTGAAGTTTGAAGCGTACTGAAAATAGTTTTTGAGCTGGCATTTGGTCCTCTTGGTGGCATCTATAAAGGTGACATATTCACGCTGGCTCCCTCTAAAACAAAAATGAGGCCCCCAAACTTGTTTGTGAATCTTTTCCTGTAAGAAATGACAGGATTATCCTATAGAATGGAACATAGTACTCTATAAAACAATAGAGCAACACAGCAAAAAGATTGAGAGCTGTAGTTGGCATGAGATTACTGTGTGGAGGTATAAGAACTTATATTTATTTCCCAGAAACCATTTCAGCTAATTAAATTACTTCCTGAGCAGTGCCTATTTATCCACTTCTTAAAATACATCTTATTGTTTGAAGTAATCAAGGGATCAAACCGTCTAATGTATAGTAAAACTTTTTGAGAAGCAGAGATGTTTGGGGAATTTGCTGAGACCTTTTAATTCCATTTACAGAGGTTAGCGAGGAATTTGGGTTGAATGTTGGCAAAAAAAATTTTGCTTCACTTGATGAAAATATGTTCTGGATACTTTTCCAGTCATCTAAGTATGACTCATTCATGATATATTTATATATTTCAAACCCTGACTTGAAAACCCTTTTTTTTTCAACCAAAATGACACATGTCCATTACAGAAAGTACCAACATTTCAAGACTGAAGGCAATATAATCTCCCTTAATCTTACCTTTCAGGTATGTTCAGCGTAGCTCACATTCATTAAGCACACAATGTAAGTCACTGGTCTAAATTCTTCATGTGTATTAATCCAGCTCATCCACCTAAGCCCATGAGCTACAAGCCATGGTTACCTCATTCACAAACGAGGAAACTTACTCATAGGTTATCTTGGTTACATCACCTGTCAGCCACGAAGGGGAGAGGTGAAGGTCTGAGCCATTATATTCAAAACCGGTGCTTACCTACATCCCGATGCTTCCTTCCAGGCATTTGTCTGCTCTGTTTACTTTCTTTTCCCCATGGTGGTGGTGCTGGGGCAGTGTTATTTTTTTTTCTTTTGAGAACTCGATTAACTTGTAGCAGTCGTCTCACCTTTGTCAAGGTCCCCTTTACCTATCTTCTAATCCACACTATTTCCTCTCTGTGGTGACACAGCCATCCCAGGCAGTCTGTCACACTGTGACCAAACTCAGTGTGTTATTCAGGTCACTGTGCCCCTAGTACACTAGAGCTTCATCTGATTTACAGCTGCCGCTTCCTGACACCACTTTGATTTTTTAGTCAACGCTAGAAACACTTGGGTGCCTGGTGAGCTGAGAGCCAGTATCCCAGCAATTAATTTTTTGAAAACTCTTCGCCAAGCGAGGCGCTAAGCTTCAGCCTTCCGCGTGCTGGGATTACAGGTGTGAGTCCCACTCCCCACACTTTAAATCTTTAGCTGGCATTTCTAACAGATAAATGGATACTTTAAGGGTTTTTTTTTTAATTCCTTTTAGATTTTTGTATCTCCCACACTCCATTTTAAAGAAAATCTTGCCATGCAGCCGGCACCGACAGGTGCCGGAGACATGCCTCATAAAACTAGACCAACTTGCTTGACTCGGAAATGAAGCACAGTACAGAGCGTGGGCTCAGAAAACTTAATCCTGGGTGGGGGGCAACACAGGATTTCTGGTTCTACGGCAGACATCTGAAGCTGACCAGAGATGAGCAGGTGTATGGGAGGGAGACTATGTTTACCTGCCTAACTCAGATTCTGCCCCTTTTATCTTTACTATCAAAAGAAGTACACGATCGTTGAAAAGGCACACAGGAAAAATTCTAGAAGTCAGATACTCTGATTTGGGGAAGGACTTACATAGCAGCGTGCCACAGACCAGACTGTGGGTGAGGTCTTGTATGAAAAGGGAGCCCACGCAGCCTGGAAACCAAAATCACCACACTTTACCTCCAGTCCCAAAGGCGAACACAGACGCACATCAACAGAGAAACATTGGCAGCGGCAATCTGCAGCAGGAGACAGTTTTCATCTTCCACCTGGACCACCTTGCTCCTTCATACACTTAACAGAAATGTCCAGCATTTTTGCTGCCCTTTAGGCCTTCCTGGGTCAAACGCCCACTGTCTCTGGG
>LOEQ01001806.1:242570-267376 GCA_001685075.1 Bramus lutescens
AGCCAAGAAGAGGCTAGATATAATGGGCCAGGCAGTGCTTAAACGAATACAATTTATGTGCTGTTATTTCCGGGTATAAGCTAGCTGTGCGGGATCTGGGCAGATCGAAAAGCAGGCCCGCTCCCCTTTCACTACAGAGGTGGGCTGCAGAAATGCCAGAGTGAATGGAGGCTCAATTCTATTTACTCTTGGCAACTGCCAACTTCCTGGTTCTGAGAGGAAAGGCGGAGGGTGGTTAACAATCTCATAAAAAGGCTCCAAAGACTTCTTGGACACCAAAGAACTCTTACAAAACTACATTTTGATGAGCTACATGTAAATGAATCAGAAACATATGGCTCTCATTTCCTTCATAACACGCCAGGGTTTCAGAGGGAAGAGGTGGAAGAGTGCTCACCGTGATGAAGCCACATTCCTGTGAAAATGTTAAGAAACGGGGTTCAGAACCTAAGCAAAGGCTACCATGACACCCCTATCGTCTTCAGAAGTCCCTTGGCACAAACCAGCCAACCTGAGGCACCAGGAAGATCACAAAGGCATGGTATTCCCAAATTGACAGGGCACTTGAAGACCAGCTTTCTCTGGTGACATGTGGGTACTTGAGAGCGTTCTGTAGCTGTCCCTCAAATAGCAGATAGTGTGTTGGCTGAGGGGACTCAAGAAACAGAACACTCAAAGCAAGCTCAGTGTCCCTAAGATCTCAGTAAAAGGATAAAGGTGGCATTTTCTTGAGAGGAGTACAGTGAGCAAGTGGGCCACAGTGAAGGAGCTTTTGAGCACTCATGGGTCCGAGGTTAAAGGAATGGTCTGTCCTGGAACCATGTTGTCCCACTGAAGCTCAGCATCACTCAGATGCCTGGGATGCAAGCTGGGCAGCAAATGGGACAGATAGACTCACTGTGACCTTTGCTTCTACTTTCTTACATAAGCATTTTATTAAGCTAATGAAGTTTAGGGGGGCAATAAAGAAACTTGGAGCAGGGGAGGTTTCTGGAAGGAGCCCACATGACAGGTTCAATGATTCAACACCCATTGGTTAAAAATAAAGTGAACTAGACTGTTCTATTTTATGTCAGCAGGCCAGTGTGTCTAAACCAAGAGATTCTTCCCTAAAGAGGAAAAAAAAAGATAAAAATGTATATTTAAAAAGAAAAGAGAGTGAAAAGGCTATGAGTAAGGAAAAAAGACGAGTGAATACTGCAGAGGTCACCAGTCTGGAGAGGGCATAAGAAATGACTCCAAAAGACTTGCAGAGAGAAAACGGTGTGGGAAGTGGTACCCACCCCATGTGAAGTAGAGAGCTGGCTGTCACAGAACATCACCCATCACAACAAACTTGTTCTTTCTGATAACCCGGATGCCTGGTGGCATGTCTCCACATGCCTTGGAATGTAGCTGCAATCACTTTCTGTTGATAATGCTCGGCGTAATTACACAGCAGTTTTGCACCCCAGCGCTGCCTTCCTCAGAGCTGAAGCCACAGCCTGGCTTCCGCGTTGCTGCAGAATAAGGCCAGCTCTGTTCACCCGGCCCAGGAACTGCAAATACAACAATGGAGAATGGAAAGGCAGCACAGACATCAGTTTTCATGATTGCCACTAATTAGGGGTCTGTTGAATGCATAGAATAAGGCCTTTTCTTCCCTATTGATGAGCACAGGGCACTTGACTGAGAGAAGAGCCACAGGAGGAAGAACGGGAAGAGTGAGGGGGCCAAGCTGCACCATCTGTGTGGGCTTGGGTTCAAAGGTCAGTCCTTCAATGTTTCTGGAAGCAGAACAACACATAAATACATTCATAAGCCCATCAGTCGGGAGAGCAGAAAAACACGGTTGTGCAAACAGGCTTACACCTGGCACCCAGCAACGATGGAGTCGTAGAACTGTAGACACTGTATGTGGGTTGTTCACTTCGAGTTTGAGGAAAGCTTTTGAAAAGGAAATGGCAGTATAGGTCCAAGTAATGGACACAGGAAAGGGTGTGTGTGTGTGCATGTGTGTGTAGTATTTAAATACAAGATAGCTACATCTCCATGCAGTCTGTATATTATGCAGATCAAATGCCCTCTAAGAGGTGTCAGGTACTACACTTAGGTTAGCTTTTACTTCTGGCCATACTCCAAGCTGTCTGAGGTGTCCAGTCTTTGACACTGTGGCACCTTACTGTCATCTGCAAAATTTGTGTTTGAGAACTGAGTTACAAAAAGAAAAACATCTCATAATGTTTTAAGTTTATGAGATGTGCTGCCTACATTCATGGTGATCCCTCCACCACATGCCGGACACTCCTAGGAGTCTTAGATGCACTGTCATTCATATCTGCCCAGGCTGCCTCTCTCAGCAAAGCCTTACAGCCCCCAAAGAATTTCTTGGTCATTGTAACAATTCTTTTTGGGTCTTTGGCTAAGCTTGAGTATCAACAACAGCATCCTCCCACCTCTCTACCCCCAGCTCTTTTCAGACTCAAGCCTCAGCTGCCTGCTCATTGATAAGGGTGCTGATTTAGGGAGAAAAAGGGAGTCGTCCAACTTGCATAGGAACACAGAAGCAAGAAATTTGAATATTTGTACCTAAGGCAATTTTTTAAAAAGATTTATTTATTTATTTATCTGTTTATTCTTGATGAACATTTTGTCTGCATGTCTTCTGTGTACCATGTGCCTATAGTGACAAGAAGAAGGCATAGGATTCATCTCAGACTGGAGTAAAAAGTGGTTGTGAACTACCTTATGGGTGCTCAGAATCAAACCTGGGTCCTCTGGAAGAACTCCAGCCACAAAGAAATCTCTCCAGCTTCCATTAAATAGCTGTTTTTTTGTCTGTCTGTCTTTTCCCAAAGAACCATGGGTATGTATCTGGGTTGACATGCTTTCTTACTATAAAATTATGCAACACTCCTGGAAAGTTCTTTGAAGACCAGCAAAGTGGGTTCTAACGTCCAGTGGCAACAGCATCTCTTGGGGACTTAACACGAGCATAGAGACCTAGCTGTGCAGACTACGCATGCATGGAAGCAGGAATCTCAGGGGTACAGTCCCGTGACCTATGTCAGCAGACTGTGATGGAGCTTGAGTTGGAGCGTGATGGCACTAGGTCACTGATGGTGACAAACATTCAGGGCTGTTTGGAAACCAACTACTTCTTGGTCCCCATTGTCAGTCAATTAAGGGAGCAACCTGTGACTGGGGGAATCAGGCTTCTGTCTCTAAAGGTTTCTTGGCTCACTTTATTGCCACAGCAGAACCAAAGCCACAGTTGTGGGTAGGTAGTCTTGCCCTGCTCAGCCACTTGCGAAGGGAGCCTTCAAGCTGTAGATATTTACAGTGCCTGCAAGCAGCAGCTCTCAAAGTGAATAAACTCCCTGTGTATTGTGGCTTCTGCCTAAAGATGACCTGGTCAGATTTGTGGATTATAAGCATAAGCAAAGACGGCAAGGGCTGAGGAAGAGCAGGGGAGGGGGAAGAGGGGGAGTGGGGGAAAAAGAAAAGGGGAGGGGAAGAGGAGGGGAGAGAAAGGGTGAGGGGTAGGACTGGGGGTCAGGAACATTCATTTCCAGCTTTGGGTCAGCCTCAGAAATCTGTGAGCTTGCTGGGAAGAGGGTCAGTGGGTGACTGCTCTCAGTATCACTGCCTTACAGATGTCTATAATTAGATTATCAGGAAGAAAGGCATTTAAGACAAACAGCACAGAATGAGCTCTGGGGGCTTTTAAGCAACTAATAAAGTGCAAAGAACTGTAAGGTCACTCACTGAAGTTCAGCTGTAAGCACACCATAGGATATAGGTACCCAGTAGACATCGGGGTATACTTGGGTTCCAGCTGGCTCCTGCTTGGTTGGCTCTGGCGTCTAAGGCTGGACTGCTGGTCATGCTCCCTTCCTGCCCACCACCGATCCACAGGGCAAGTGCTATCCCCAGCAGGTCCTTTGTCTCCAATCTTTGAGTATTGATTTCTAAGTCCTTGCTGCTCCTAGCAAAGCTGCCCATTGTGAGGCTCGCTCTGATCACATTACCCCCCTCTAATGCAATGAGTGGCTTATCTTTATTTTAAATTCAGAGATCACAAGGAAGAGGAGCAATACAACACTTGGCAGGTGCCAGGCTGAAGTTAGAGCTACAGGGCCTGATTCTTGTCTGCTCCCCTATTATCTCTGTACCCTTAAGAAGGCTGTTTTGACTTTTTAAAGCCTCAGTCTTTGCATCTGTCAAATAGGACAGTGATAGGACCTACTTTGGGGTTATCCTAGGGGATGAAAGAATATTATCTCCTGTATGCACATATGTATCTTGGTTTCAGAAACCCTTTAAAAATCACCAAGATGAAAAGGTCAAATCTCAGCTCCAAAGCAGTCTACACATCTGCATGAAGGAAGACAAAGGGATAAAATGAATCCAGAAAAAGTAAAATGTCTATCACTATAAGATATAGTGCCTTAAAACCAAACCAAAACACCAAACCAACCAACTAACCAACCAAACAAACAAAAAAAAGCATTGCAGAACCCCGTCAGCACTTCCTACCATACGCCCACATCCATCTTAGTTACTATTTCTTGAACTTCAATACACTTTAAATGTTTTATGGAAAAATAAAATGGACATACGAAGACTAAGAGTAGCATGAGAAAAGGCTGATGCACACCCTTGCGATCTTATTTTCACAAACACGAGACCAAGGACTACACAGCCACTGCATTTTAAACCCTTTCCAAAGGTGTGCTCCTGACAGTTGCCAGGGAAGGTGTCAAGCAGCCACACCCCTCATGGTGCTGAGGAAATGCTACTTCCTATGGGCATATTTAACCATGGAGGGGCAGCACAATGCACTGTCTAGGATGTGCTCTGGAGTCTTTGAGTACAGAAGGAAGAGCTGGCGGCCAAGGAAAGGCAGTACGGCAGCAACCATGCCCTCAGTGGCTGCGAGGACGGCTCTAGCTGGCCAGTGCTTTTCCAGTTACATTGGAAACTTACATAAGTATTTTCCCACTTCTGACACCAAAAGCCCACTGGAGAGGCCTGAAGACAAGAAAGGGACAAATGCTGGCTGAGGGCTACCACCCGGAAGCACTAAGCCTCTGGTTACAAGTGATTTCTTTCCCCCACAATGACACAAAGGCTATTTTCATTTTCTGATTGATCCATAAAGAACCTGAGCTCCAGGAAAGAAGCCATGGAGCTAGGAAAGAAAGAACCCATCCGAGTCCTACTGACTCAGATGCCTGTGACCTTCCATCCTTCTCAAGGCCTGTCCTGTCCTGTCCTGTGCATAAGCCTCCCTGCTCTAAACAGAATACAAAGGGAAATGTAGCATTCGCCAGAGTCCCTTCATCTTCTCATCTTCTTACCCTATCTTCTTCTCTCCCCAGGATGACTCATCATCCCAGATTCCTGTCTGGTGATGCTTCTAAACTTCTGGGAATCAAAGGTGTACGTGAGGTACACTGGCTTAGGCATCTCACAACGGTCTAGCCTATATATTTTACAATAGTCCTGTGTGCGGTGGGTGTCATATGAACAATAACTAATGTGCAATGTCTACTTTACTTTCTTACCACTCACCTTGCTCCTTACTGATTAAACATAATTTACTTATTTTTGAGATAGGCTCTGACTATGCAGCACTGGGTAGACCATGTAGACCAGGCTGGCCTCCAACTTACAGGGACCTACCAGTCTCCGCCTCTGCAGCACTAGGACTTTCTGATGTTTCTAAGATAGACTCTCACTATGTAGCCAGGCTGGCCCTGAACTTTCTGTCCTCCTGCTGGGAGACTAATCTTGACCAGGTAGTAGTTAGGGGACAGATTCATAAGATTATTTAATCTGTTCCCCACAATTCAATCAAACTGGGATATTTTCTTTCTTGGGAAGACTATGAAATGTAAATAGTAGATCCCCACACTGCACATGAGATTTGTGCTAATAGGTATCTCTGACAACAATGATGGCATGGCTCCCTCATACTAATTTGATTCTTAGGGAAGCAGGAGAAAGAACACGTACATCACGAATGATTAGACATCACTGTGTTAGTGGAGTCTCACTGGATTTGTCCAAATGCCTGTTTACAGATAATTTGCCCAAGGAAAATAGGTACCTTTGCACGGAAAAACATGACAAATAAACTGTTTAGAACTTGAAGAGATTTGGGAAACAGACCTTCGTAGTGAAGGTCAGCATTCCTTGCATAGTAAACAACACAGCGAGAGAGCACGTCCAGGATGATGCAGGATTTCTGGGCCTATCAGGACCTACCACAATCACAGAGAGATAAACAAGCCCTACTGTGTGTATGTCACTGAGGTCTGGTGCTGTCCTGCACAGAACAAATCGGGTGATTATGGCTGTGGCCCAGTTCCCTCCCGATCTTGCTCAACTACTCGAGAAACTCTCATGTGAAACAGATTAAGGACAAGCTAAGGCAAACAAAACGCCAGGCCAGACATAGTTGCCATCATTTGCAGATATCATCTTCAATCTCCAGGACTCCTATCCCTATCCCAAAGCTGAGGAAACTCAAGGTCAGGGAAAGGAAACCACCCAGACCCAGCATCTCAAGTTAGGTCCCTGGTGACACATCCCCTTCTTCAGCATTCCCTTGGGAGATTCCAGAGCAGGCAAGAGAAACACATACACATTTGAGTAGATGCTAAGCAGAACAGAAGGGTCATCTGGGGTTCTAGCTTAGGACTGGAGGGGTGTGGACAGGTGAGGAGGGGTGTCAGGTGATGGGTAATGCTTAAATATGTAAGCATATATGTGTCAAGAGTTCATTCTGTCCAGAGCCACGCAGGGCAACAAGAATGAAAAGGATTGGGGTGGGAAACAGCAGCCTCCAGCTGCATACACACATCTCACTGGTTGCTGGGGAAGCCAACTAGAAGCCAGTGAATCCTGGAAATGTGACCACCATCAGCACAGATCTGATGACCGAATGGTATAAGTAGCTTCATGAGCCAGGATGAGCTGGAGAATCACGACCACTCAGGGCAGAAGGAAAAAACTGGAAAAAAGTAACATGGATTCAACTATTTGATTTATACTTACATAGTTCTATATGGAGTCAAATTCCAGCTGTGCAACTCAATAGTTGTTACATGGCCTGGCTCACAGACCCTTTCTGTGGCTCACGTTACTTAAACGTAAAGCTGCACCTGAGAATTGCTGTAGGGACACCAACACACACACTGTGTGTGTGTGTGTGTGTGTGTGTGTGCCGAAGAACTATGCTGAGTAAGAAGTAAGCATTTTGTAAGTATCTACCATTGTCATCACTGTTCATAAAAACATGGTTTGTGGGATTGTATGAAACAGTAAAAAAATTATAGTTAACCACAGTCTACATCCACAGGGAATGGCTGAGTTTTTATTTACACCATGGAAGATCATATAGCAGTTTTAAGACTGGGGTAGTTTTAAATATCTTGTCATGGCTTTGATGAGGTGGGAGTGTGCCTCCGAGAGGTTCATGTGTTGAAAACTCGGTCCCTAGGGTGGCTACAGAGGTGGTGAAACTCTTTGGATATCGGGCCTAATGGAAAGAAATTAGTTCACTAAAAAGACTTTACTAAAAAATGAAAAGGTTCTTGTAAGACCCCTGAGTTTGTTCTGCTAATACCAGGCTGTTACAAAATACAAGCCTGGCTTTCACTGTACCCTGCCTTCCTATCTCTCCATGTAAGTACTTCTTGCATTTATGTTCATTGGTATGCCTTGTTGTGAGGCAGCTATGCCGGCCCCTTGCCAGATGAGTGCCATGCTGTTTAGATATTCTATCTCCCAAACTGTGAGTTAAATAAGCCTCCTTTCTTTATATGCTGCCCAGCCTCAGAAATCTCATTATAAGAGCAGAAAACTGTTACATATCTCAACCTTCCTGGGAAAAACAAAACCAAACACTCAAACAGAAAAAGAAATAAATAAACCAATTTTCAATCATCCCTACTAACTGTGAGAATGAAGTGACCCATCACGTTTATCATACTAACCATTCAGTGTTATGTAATATCTCAGTAGAGTCTTTGTAGACCCCACATGGCAGGGATGGCAGTACACTAGATTGGTGTGTTAACGTACAGTAAAGCCTGAAACAAAGGCCTCTGTAGCAAACAAAAGACTAGATCCCAGAGAGCTTAACTGCCTGTTGCTTGTGTTACTCACTAAAGGAGAGGAGTTGCAGAGGAAATTGAAATTGTCTTTGTTTTTCAGAGGCAATTAGGAATTTATAGCTTGAGTTTTGTTATTTTTTTAATCAGAGCCAGTGATTACTTATTTCTTTAGAGGAAATGATTATGTCATAATCACTGACATTTGTTAAGGAACATTTTTGGAAGTCCCACTTAATTCCCCCAAACACACTAAAACCTAGCTGTGTCATTCAGGATATCAAGGAAATGTTGAGTTAAGGGCTCTGGGGGAGGCTCTCAGAAGGACACCTTTGTTCTCAGAGCAGAGCAATCAAACAAACAGCTGCAGTGGTTATCAACATTGTGAGCCCAACTCCACAGGCATGAATCCACAGGGGAACTCTCATTTGCTGAGAGACCTAGAGTCCAGGATGTTTAGAAAGAGATCAGCTCTCAAAAGCAATTAGAACTTCACCATGACATTTTCTTAAAAGGAATGTTCTCTGCACAGCCATTCCTTCAAAAACAAATGCTGGCTCCAGGATGATGACACCAGTGCCACACTGCTTAGGCTGAGGTCAAGGGCATTGTGAAGCCTTCTCACAGGAAATATGAACATCACGTGTGCACAACGAAAGGGAAACCTCTAGAAGATCTGTGTCCAGGCTCTGAACTCTGAAGGAATGAAAGAGAGGGTCTGTGGTAGTGTATGTAAAGTAGCTGTCACTGAAGATAAATGCAAAAGAAATTGATTGGGCTGTGAAGTGCTTGCTCGGTAGGCATGAGGGTCTGAGTTTGATTCCACCAGAAACCATATAAGAAAAACCAGGTGTGATGGCACATGCTTGTAATCGTAGCTTAGCAAGGTGGGGACATGGAGGTCTCTGGGGCTAATTGGCTGGCCAGTTGTGCCTACTTGGTGAGTTCTTGGCCAATGAAAGACTTTGTCTTAGAAAGTATAGCTCCTCAGGAAAGACAACCAAAGTTGTCCTCTGGCCCCCAGAGGCACATGGGTACACGCACCTGCCCACACAGGAACACACACATACATACAATGAGTGCATAACAACACTGAAGAGAAGGCTTAAATGCAAGACTGTCTGTAGCTGGATTTATGTCTTCCTTTACCCATAACTAACACATTCATAAATTCAGGGGCTTGTCCAGTATTTTATAGCTACAGGGCCAATCCCTAAAGAGGGTGACTCAGGAAAAGCAATAATAAGAAAATATGCTGAAGGAGCCCTAAGAGGAAATTCCTGGAAATGTTCCCCACTACTCAGTTTTCTTTGCAAATCTCCCTGACAGAACAGGCCTCTTTACTCTCATCATCTCCGTCTTTACAATGAATACAGTCTTCTTTGGTACTTTGAGTGACTTAAACACCAAGAAAAATATTAAATATAACAACAAAAGATATATTTTTAGTTAAGGAAAACCTCTGGGGAAAAAGAAAATGGTTTTAGGATCTAATGACTGAACCCTTATACAAAATAGCTCATTATTATAACACCAAAATAGATGCTTGAAACTATACTGTAAATAACAAACGTCCTTAACTAATTTCCCTTATATGTAAATGTCTATGACAAAGCTTAAATATATTGCAACTAGTTATAGTAAGAGATAAATGCTAGGAATAAAATAAAATTATAATAATACACTATAACATAAACCATGAGAATGTGATCTTTTGCTCTCAGAATACCTTACTGTACTTTATTAACTTTTCTTTGATGATGACCTGGAATGTCACCATACTTTAATGATGAGATGATCTTTGGGAAATAGCCTTGTGCTGTGATGCTTAAGCTACTACTTAAGGGGGATTTGAACACAAGCACAGCAAGTCATCACAGTGATCCACACAGGCAGCACCACAGGTAGCACTACCATGGCAACCAAGATGGGTCCTAAGTAGCTAATGAAGAGGCAGCACATCCAGTGTAGACATGCCTGACAAAGAGATGATTCACATCTGAGGTAGGATGGAGAAGGGAGGTAGGGAGGTGGGCAGTTTCATCATGCGACTCCTAATGGAACATGGTTTCTAACACAGGAATTTTTTCTTTGTTTTCTTTGAATGGTTTTACACTTTTGCTGACTAAGTGGAAAGTGAAATTTTAGATAATGGTTAGGGAGGAATACTATGTTAAAAGAAAACTAGGTATCTTGGTCAAATAGCTGTCAAGTGCTTAGAGATGACCTTGTCAAAAATCAAAGGCTAAATAAATAAGCAAATAAATAAATAAATAAATGAGCCTAAGCTTCTCTCAGAAGGATACCAAGTCTTGTAGTGTGTCCAAGGGCCAAGAACTCAAATCTATCCCAGTCTACCTTTCCAGAATGTTAAGCTCAATGATTCAGGTGCATCGTGGATTCCGCCTGGGTACCTCTCCCCAGGCCTCTCTCCTGGGACTGCCCACTGCTGGATGGCTACCTACTTCCTGGGATATGATGGTGAAGCATGGCAGCACATGTGGAGTTCATTCAGGAAGAGAAAATGTGACTCTCACCACTGCCCACAGACCCTGTCTAGAAGTTGTCCAAGCTTGGTCCCTCTTCTTTACTTCTAGTTCTTTACCAAGGCACCTAGACCCCAGCCTTGCCTTCCACAGACATGACATGGAGAGCGTTCCTGCGTTCACAGACAGCCTACTGCTTGGAGACCAGCTGCTTGCAGAAAGATACAAGCATGCTTTATTTTCTAAGACCTTTCCCATTTCCGGGGGTAGACAAAGTGCCACAGCAGGGACAACAGCTGCATTTGGTTAATAAAGTCTGAATGATCTGTGCTTGGAACTCGATCAACAGTCTGAAGCCGGAGAGCTGGGCTCTGTGACTACTTTTCTGATGATTTTGAATTCTTTCTTTTCGCAGCAGCAATCAAATTTCAAGGTTAGCTTTACTCCTAATCTAGGTTAATAATAATACAAGGGCTCCTATCACACACTATGCAATTGAACTAATGGTTATAAATAATATAAAAGTAATTATGAATCTGAAATGTATTTGCATGCTTGTAACCAGTTCAGCCATCACTGGTCCTCCTTCCACTTAATAGTTAAATGTCATATGTTACGTCTCATGGTTGACATTTTGTTTGTGAAGAATATTTAAGTAATATAGGAAACTGCATTGTTAGAATGCTTCAAAAATGTGCTCTAATAAGTTTTCTTTTAAATTGTGTAATTAAATTCTATAAACAGTAAGCTGTACAACTAAATACTTGTGTCTTACAGAGCAAGAGAAAGAAGCAACAAACAGAAACGTGGAGTAAGTGATATGGTATGATCTGATGAGCTCATTTCTCTAGCCATAGAAACTAGAGAAGCCACCAAAAAACGATGTGATTCCCTCTAGAAGGTCGGATTCTCACTTTGTCACACAGCCTTCCTTTGTTTTGGAGAACAGGAATATATTTATTTTATGATTGGAAAGAAGTGTTTATGTCTTTAATGGCTGTTTTCCCTTTAGGGCTGAAGTGATCAAATATAGAAATGCTGTTTCCCAAAATAGCACTCTGCAGCGTAGCCAGTTATGTTTATATAACGAACATAAAACCTATCTGGAGGTCCATGTGATGGGGGAAAGCTGCTTGGGCATGTGAAAGAAAAATAATCTTCGGAAGCCTATTTGCAAAGTTAGAAGGGATGTGTTGTGGTTTGAGTTTAAAATGTCCCCCACAGGCTTGTGTACTTGAACACTTGGCCCCCAGATGGTGGTGCCATTCAGAGAAGTTGTGTCAACTTTTCGACACTGGACCTAGCTGGCAAACATAGGGGTGGGGGCTAGAGGGTGATAGCAAGGCTCAGGTCCAGCCTGAAACCTTACCTCAAGATCCACCAAGATGGAACTAGTCAGGCCACAACACCAGGCTGCTGCACCTCTCTACCATGAAACTGTGAGCTAAAGCAAATCCTTCTTGCTTTAAGTTGCTCCAGAGAGATATTTTGTTCTGGCAACAAAAGTAGCACCATGACATGTAACTTTTTAAAGCACTAAATACCAATTCAAAGGGCCTGGCATTTTAAACAGCATGGTAGAGTCCTGTGGCCATGTAAACATCACTGCAGGGTTGAAAATGTGAATTTTGAAAAGTATATTTTCTTAATGTAGTATACCACATACTTCTACACACAAACCGTGGCAAACACTGAAATGAACACCCCATCACAGCAGAAATAAATGCAGAACTTGGCGAAGAGAGTGACTCATCCATCCTTGGCCTCATGCAGACAGAAGAACAGCTGTCCAGACACAAAAGTGTGAGCACACACTGCATTCTTTTGCTGTCTAGACTCTGTGCACTGGTCAGAGGTGAGCCCCAGTCTACCTAGAAGGTCAGATGTGACGGAATTAGCCATGTTTTAGAGATTCCAAGGGCAGACACAGCTGGACCCCCAGACTTCTTACAACTACAAATGGAAGGAAGTGGTAAGGAAAAAACAAAACAAAAATCAAAACTATAATTACTTAAATATGCTACACAAGCCTTACCATAAACTCTCAAAATAGTGAAATCATAAGCCTATGAGATTTGTCACTGACAATCCCATCCTACAAAATCAGGACTCTGAGCTCTGCACTGTTTGACAGCTTACAGGGGAAAAACAGAAATGTATCTGAGCACTAAGGCAACCATCTCTATGTTCCCAGTCTTCACAATGAGAGCTGACAGATGTGACTCTGCATATCTCAAAGCTAAGAACTCTGGTCCTGTCCTTAGAGTCTAGGCATGAACACCGTGTTTGCAGAACTCCTAGGCAGCCACAGTCAACAACCATCAGCCAGAAGCCATAGTGCTATGGTTCTCTCTCCAATCCCCAACTCCCAGCAGCTTTGGGACGCACAGGATGCTTTACTAACAGTGGCTTTCCACACCTGAAGCTTTTGCTGAGAGGAGTCACTCAAAATATATATGTTTTAAAAATGAATGAAGTAATAAAGCTTTATTTTATTTACTGTGCTGTGTTATAGGGAGGGTCAGAAGTGATAGAAACTCCCCCATTACTAAAATAAGATGTTCTGATATCAGATGAGGTCTGATTTCCTAAGTTAATAAAGGAAACCACAGCCACCTTTTACAAGTTATCTAAGGTGTTTCCAAGCAAAAATGCTCAATTTGATGAGCAAGCATCTTCCATCCTTTGGCACAAGATTACTTACCTCCTTTTCACAAGTGTTTCAGGTGGATAGAGCCTTCTGCGGATACCATTAATGCTATCTTCTAGCTACTGCCTGTGAGATTTGTTTTCCATTAATGTGGAAGAGACTATTGCTTTTAAAATGGTTTTGCGTTTTTAAGTGTGCATTTACATCAAGAGTATCAAATTGCAAAATGGACATAAGAACTGATAGTGATACCTGATGGACTGAGGCTGGCCAGCACTAGGATACACATTTAATATACATGCAATTAATTAAAAGCCAAAAACTAGAAAGGGTTGGCTCAGTTGGTAAACTGCATGCTATGAAAGCATGAAGACCTGAGTTCAGACCCCTAATACCTACATAAAGAGCTGGGTATGGGGGTAAGCACCTGTGGTCCCAATGCTAGGGAGGTGAAGACAGAAGGATGCCTAGAGTTTTCTGGCTAGCCAGTCCAGAAAATCAGAGAGCTTTGGGTTCAGTGAGACCCTGTCTCAAAAATATGGTCGAAAGATAACGAAACAGGCACATTTGACTAATTTCTGGCCTGATCATGCATATGTATACACTAATACAAACACATGTATACACTACTCATACATACACCTCATATGTATAGGTGCATGTACACATGCGTGTACAAACATATACACTCTCACAAACCTAAAGAACTAGAAAATGTTATCATATCAACATCTTAGTTGCTTTGAGAAACACTATTTACATTCATGGTAGATGTGTAAACATATAGCTTGCTTGCAAAGCACATGTATATCATCTGTCCTGGCAGAATCTGCCTTATGGTACCCACTTGTCTGTAACATGGGTAATGTTCAAAGGTATGTCTTTACATTCTCTGCAAGAGACATCTCACCAGGGGATGCTCCAGTGACGTCAAGGGAAACAGCCATCTATTAATATAAAGAAGGCTAAACTGCTTCATTAGACTCTATCCTTCCAAATCACAAAGAATACTTTGTACAGTTCCCTTGAGTTTTGTTATTATGTTTGTGGGGGTGTTTTGGCTGAAGTTTCTGTCCTGCCCGGTTCCTGAAATAATCACACATAAACTATATTACTTAAATCACTGCTTGACCTATTAGCTTTAGCTTCTTATTGGCTAGCTCTTACATCTTAAATTAACCAATTTCTATTAATCTGTATATCGCCATGTGGCTGTAGCTTACTGGCAAGGTTCACATGTGTCTGTCTCCTGTGGGGCTCCATGGCTTCTCATTGACAGGCGGATGAAAGAGGGTCGTAAGTCAAATCAAAAGGACGGATCGAGATATCTGTCATATCACAAGTCAAAGCAGCTTCTTTATTTATTAACCAATAAAAGCAACACATATACAGAAGGACTTCCCACACCAGGTGTGGGCCCAGGCATGCATGTGGTCAGAGGACAGCTTTCAGGAGCCAAATCTTGCTTCCCCTCTTTACGTGCATCCTGGGGATTGAACTCAGGTCACTGGGCTAATGTAGCACACACCTTTGCTCAGTTAGTCATCTGGATGACCCTTTTCTGTTTCAAGCCCTGGGCTAGCCCAGATCCTCCAAATTCAACAGCCACCAGAAGACTATCCTTCAGTGTTGCTGATGTCACCAGTTTAGCAATGAGGAAACAGCAGGGAAGAAAGATCAAACAAATGGAATAAAGAGCAAAACTCAGCTGGGCTGTTGAGTTATCCCCACCCCCTCCTCCCACCCTCATCCCTACAAAGGCATTACGGAAGAAAGTCTTTAAAGCCCAAACACCCCGAACCCATGGTGTGTCTGATGTCCCTTGCTGGATAATCAGAAATGCATACGCCACTCATTCAAAACATCATCAACACACCTTTGGCAAACCTGTCGACTGTCTGCTCCTGTCCTCAGCTTGGAGTGGACCTCTGGAGATACAGTCCTGTCCATCAGCTTAAGGTGAGTTTTGCAGACATGGAATCTTTAAGTCACACATATGTCTATGTTTGTAGCGCCAGGGCCAAGCCTCAGTTATGATCTGAAGACCACAGTTTCAGTTTAAATTCCTTAATGCAGAAATCCCCCCAGGCTCCTGCGAATCATCAAAAAGCTTCCCGGCTCATGTGCACAAAGTGGTGTGGCACATTTGCACATTCTATCTCCTGGCTGGGTCTATGGAGTTTGTTAGAGTAACCGGGAGACAGAGCAGAGGAGCAGAGAGGGAGGGGCAAACATAGGGGATGAGCAACTGCGAATCAGGTGGGTTTTGCCTATGAGCAGGATGTAACCAGATACGGAAACAAACTATAAAATTACTTATCTATCATCAGCATGGCACACTTCACTCCTTGCTGATTACAGAATGGATGAGTAAGTCTGGATTTCGTGAGGGATTTGACTGTGATGTAAACATTAAGAGCCTCAGAAGACTGTCACTTGGTCCTGGCATTTGCTTTGTTGCTCTGGAAACGCTGCTTTGAAATAAAGTGGAGAGAATACCGACAGCTCCCAGGGAGGGGCTCTCAGCATCTTCCAGCTACATCCCTGCACTGCACACCTTGTGCAGTTTTCGCGACGGCTGGGATCACAGTAAGGCGCGCGCTGCCTGGAGACTGCAATGAAATGAGGACCCCAGTTCTGATTCCTCAACATCCCACAATGAGGACAAGCAGCAGGGCTCAAGTTTGAGGTGCAGAGGCCTCAAACTCCTGCAGAAAGAGACAATGTTTCCATTGGCTAAAGCAGGAATTTCGGGTGTGTCTTAAGGATTTGGTACCAGACAGTGGAAGCTTTGGTTATTTCTCAGCCTCTGACCTTGATAGTCCATCTTCTTATAAGGATATTATATGAAAAAGGCTGAGCTGGACTTCTTTTGAAAAACCCATGTTTCATTTATGCTGTGATGACACAGATAGTACACTCAGGTTTTGAAGGCAAGTATCTTGAGCTGCTGTTAGCTTGCTTTCTAGGTGTACTTAGAACTTATGGAATGCCACCTCTCCATTCATAAGCATGTAGTTTACAAATTCCCTTTCTTCATTTCTTCTTTTTTTTAAAAAAAAGTAGGTTTTTTAAAGATTTATTTATTATGTATACAATGTTGTGCTTACATGTATGCCTATACACCAGAAAAGGGCACCAGATCTCATTGTAGATGGTTGTGAGCCACCATGTGATTGCTGGGAATTGAACTCAGGACCTCTCAAAGAGCAGCCAGTGCTCTTAACCTCTGAGTCATCTCTCCAGCCCCCTTTCTACATTTCTTACTGTGGGGTGATCAGCCTCAGCAGTAGAACATTCCCTAGCACAGTGAGGCCTTGGGATCAATACCCATTACCATGGAGGGAAATAAAGAAGGAAGCAAGGGAGGACTGAGGAGGTAGGGACGAGAGATGGGTTTGGGAGCACATGCCTAGCACCAGGTGGGCTGAGGCGTGGGGTATGGCCAGATCAGCCTAGCCTACATTGTGAGCTTAATATCAGCCTGTCTCAAAAAAAAAAAAATCAAAGCGATGTATAAACAATAAGCTTCACAGTGTGATATACGAACCACCTTAGATCCACCTGCATTGTCTTCCAAGTTAGATAAGCTCTGTATTCTTCTTCTTTTCCATTGAGCTTGCTGAATTCCAAGAAGACACATCTGCTTCCCAAACCCCACTGCCAGCACAGCTTGAGGGATTTATATGCTTTGTCCAGAAAAGCCTTCTTTTTAACCTGAATGTATTTCTAATCTCTAAAGTCCAGATTCCCACAACATCCACCATCTTAAAGATGCATGATCAATCAGTATTTCAGCCCTACGCCATTGTATAGCGTAGGACCTAGCTGATCCTCATTTAACACATTAATGTCAGACAGCAAAACATCACAGGACCTTATTAGAATCACCAGGATCAAAAACAGCAACAAGAATCTAGTATGTTCACTCTTGTGAACAAATGATATCCCCTAGGAGATGGCCATGAGATGTGTCCCCATAAAACTCTGATCCAGTAGACCCCTGGCTGGAGGAGGTGTTTCATTAGATTGAAAGCAAACATGGCTTCCACGGTCATTGTGAAAAACTTCACAGGTTTTGTTTGCATTCCTGGTAAGCTTCAGACCTTCATTTCTTCTAGAAGAAACTGCTAAGAATTCTCCCCTGGCAGCACAAACTATGCTTACAATGGTCAGCCTAGATAACAGAAAAGGGAGGAGAAAAGCTATTGCTTGAAGTACCCTAGGAAAATGAAGAGTTAGAAGTCCAGGTAGCCTGGGTCCAGTGACCAGGTTCAGAGCCTGAGGTCACTCAGGTGGTCACTGGTCCTGCCATAATCATGATCAACAATCTACACTGTCATGAACAAGCACATTCTTCCATAGATTTTTGGTAGATTCAAAAATGAAAAAGCATCAACAAGTCATGAAATCCTTCATGGTCTACATTTCCAACAGGAGAAGGAAGGACGTTCACTGAGCCTATAGTAAATACTTTTATACATTGTCTCAAAGAATAAGGCCAATCGGCCAACAGGCTGAATGACAACCTCCACCACACCTGGGCAGGCAGGATAAACCCTACCGGTTTCCAAGCCAACCCTGCAGAAGCTACACTTTCAAGGAAACTCTCCCTCTTCTCAGAAAGGCTGGGGCTGTCTTCATCCCGCAGACCATTTCCTGAGGCTAATCTTTTAAGACCAGGAATCCTGTGTGTGGGGAAAAGGACAAAGAATGCCTGTGCTTTTTCTCAACTTCAGAAAAGCCCAACACTGGAAATGATAACTAACTAGATAGTGAGCTGATCAGAGGGAAAAGGAAGGGGATATGAGCATAAGGCAGCCGTCTCCAGTTGGATGGGTGGTGGCTCACTGATCTTAAGTTATGTGCCAGATTTTAGCTGGAAGAGAGAGTCAGAGAGGTAGCTTGGGTTTGCACCTTTGTAACTGGACTTACTGGAACCAGCTCATTTTTCTGGTTTGTGTAATGACGCTTCTAGTAACAAGGATGCAAAGAGCCTCAACTCATCAACAGACATGTACCCAGATTGCTGGATTAAAAATGCATTTTCAAAATTCTATCAAAATATTCTCATGACTTTTGAGCCAACATTCTCCCCCATCACAGAGAAGACACTGAAGCAGTGGGGGCAGGGATCTGGATTTATGGTGGGTAATTCTTCATCAAAAGAACCATCACTGCGTCACAATCTTAGTAAATACTAATTATCTTTGAGGAAAACTTCATACATGATAGAGATTACAGAAGGATAAATCCAGGAGCAATGACCACTTTTTCCTTGTTCATCTTTTTCTTACCTTTGATGTTACAAACCATACATAAATAGATATATTCATTTATTTTATTATTTATTTATTACATCATATAGTATGTTATTTATGTATTTTTAAATATTAATTATTTTCTGTGTATGAGTGTTTTGCCTGCATATTTGTATGTGCACCACATGTCTGTCTGGTGTTTGAGGAAGCCAGAAGTGGGTGCTGGATCTCCTAGAACGGAGTCACAGACAGCTGTGAATTGCCACATGAGTGCTGGGTACTAAACCATGGACATCTGGGAAAATGTAACTGCATAACTGCTCTCTCTTTTTTTTTTTTTGAGAAAGAGTTTATCTGTGCAGCAGCCTTGGCTGTCCTGGAACTCGCTTTGTAGGCCACACTGGCGAGCTTGAGTGTCTCTAGGTGGACGGAGACGAAGGACTCACGACCCTATAAAGGTGTGCGCCATAACCATCCGGCTAGTAACTGCTGATCCAGCTCTTCATTCCAGACCATATTTTGTTCACCCTCAGAATCGGGGAATAAATCCCCAATATTCCAACTTAATCACAGAAATTTATGGTGACAGTTACGACATGTTCTGGCCCACAATCCACCTAAGGCTTCTTCTTTTTTTTTTTTTTAAAGAAAATACTTCTTTTAGATTTAGACAGTCAAGAAAATGTTGTCTTTTTGGAGATCACAGAGGAGATTCTTTTGCTGTGTCTAGATAAAATGCCTGCCTGAACCTCTGGCAGACATATTTTGACTATGAGATACTCTCACAAGCTGACGATGACGACAAAGGATGTGGGCCCATGGCAAGGCCACTGACTCATTCGTCTCATTGTCCTGAGAATCACTTAGCCCTTGTGCCCATGATAGCATGAATAAGCTGGCTGGATTTAAATCTTCTATTACTTGTAGCTGAAAATAACTAATGTCATGGAATTGGACCAGTGGGAAAACAAAGAAAAAACCCTAGTTGCTCATTAGACATGCCTTGCACAAAGGTCATCTAGAACTGGATTTTTCTGGTTAACCCATACAGCAGTGTGGTAAAGGAACCAGATTAAGAATGTGGTGCTTTGAAGACCATGGCTATCTGTCACTGAGAAAGGAGCTTGTCACAACTCACCTGGCTCCTTCCCCACAGGTGTCACATCGCCATCTCAAGGGATGGGATTTATAGAAAGGACTCTCAGATACCATATGGATACAATAAAGATTTAAAACTTAACAACTAGAAATATCTGTACCCAAAGCCAGGTCTAATTATTAGAAAGTTCAAATCCAAGGCCTGCCTTCCCAAAGTTTAAAAGTTTCTCAAGTCTTAAGGCAAAACTGATGATTAACAGATTGTGTCAATTCGACTTGAGGAGAACAGGCATTGGAACTGCTTCTAATTCAAAGTCCACCAGGGACGGAAACGTCCCCATAGCGAGGCTAAGGCATCTGCTAAACATTATTCCAGAAGTCTGCACACCGAGGTATAAGCGTGGTTTGAAGTCTGCACACAGTGAGGTGTGCTTGGGTATGTCAATGCATTTGAGTACAACCCTCACAACCCAATGCCTTCCTGCTTTCTGCCTTTGAACTCAGGGTTAAAGTACATTTCCTATTGTTGTGAAGTCCTGAATGGCAGAAACTCTAGAGGGTGGGCCTTTGAGAGGTAATGAGAATCCAATAACACCATCAACATGGAACCTGCCCCCATCTTTGAATGACTGACACCTTTTTAAGAGGAGACAGAGAGACCATAAGATTTGCAAACAAGCACACGCATGCATGCATACCTTGTCTCCTGTGAGGTCTTGTGTCACCTTTGCAATTCTGCTAGGAAGGACATTGAGAAATGAGGCCTCTCAACCTTCCATGCATGACTGTGAGCTAAAGTAAATCTCTTAACTTTATTAACTTAACACCCTTGGGTGTCACCAGCAAAAAAAGAACCAACAAATGTCCCAAGATCTACACAGACCAACAAATAAAATTAAATCGGATTCAACAAGCAAAACCCTGAATGCATACATAAAAATAAACAAAGTGTCCCATGTCAGCAGGAGAAAAGTAAGAGGCTGAAGATCTAACTTGCAACATGGAATGAGGTGGGGCACCTGCCAGCTGACATTTAATCTACAAAGTCTTTGGGATAAGGAGAAGCCAACCCCTGAAGGAACCACAGGAAGTCAAGAAAGACTGGCCCCAGAACCAAAGGTATCAGCCACCATGGTAACACCGTCGGGCACAAGATGCAGGAACAGATCCGTAACCTATCTATCTCCACGGATATGGTCATGATGACAGACAGGAAAAGCTTTTCCTACTTCAACTCAAGATTCAAAGCCCTACAGACAATAAGCGCCTGGATCATTAGTTTTCTGTTAAGGAGACTTAGTTGCTCCAAAAATAGACACTCACTGCTTCTTGTGTTTCATGTTGTGTCTGTGAGGCAGAAACACTGCTGCTAGTTTCATGGGAAGATTGTCATAGTCTTTGGGCTATCTGGAGTCCCAGCAGGCTGTGCCTCCATACCTAAGCAGAACAGCACACCTCTCCAGAACTGTGAGAATGTATGCTGTTATCACAAAGTCACACAGAATTACTCTCCACAATGACCTTGCAACCAGACCCTCGAGGGAGGCCAACCAACAGCAAGCTGAGGACACCAGGGTGACTCATTTGGTACCATAGCAGGAGGTGGCAAGACAGTTTGGAATTTGCTGGCTTACCACCAAACCCCGTTTGTGCAGTCCTCTTTTTATAGCACAGGCTCCTAATGCACGCTGCTTGTTACACAATTACATAAATATTAAATAATTGGCTAAGAAGAAAGTCCTCCATTTCCACAAACTGGGACAAATAGCAAGGCCCATCAAGATACTTCATGGATGCTGCACCACTGGGCCCTGTGTCAGGCTGGGTCTTCTATCATCCTCATCTGTCTGGGGTCTTCAGGAAGAACCTGAACTCAGGTTTCTCCTCCTTCCTGGTGCTGAATTAGCAGAGTGCCTTAGAGCCCTGAGGCCCAGCAGACACTCACTAGCCTTTGTGTGGCCCAGTGATAGGGTTAGCTGAGCTGGAATCACAGTAGCAAAAACACAAACCTTCCCAGGACTTTTTAACCATGCTCAGGACATGGGCTCCTGGTGACTGGCCACTCATCTACTGTGTCACTTTGGCTATGTATCTGGTAAGCACTCTGCCTTAACTTCCACATCTGTAAATGAGGATGACAGTCTTGTGCACCCCACCCCACAGCTGTTTGTAGTAGAAAACACAAGAGACAGAGAAAGGGAGAGGTCAAAGACTCTGGACAGACACTTGACAGTGGCAGTGACCATGATGCCACTGCGATATCCCTTCCCTTTCAGTTCCCCTCATCCTGAAGATGCATACATGGTTCGGCTTAAGGTCTTATCTTCCCCCACCTAATGTAAATGGCACGAATGAGGTCAGATCTCTTGTTTTCTTCTCTGCATTGGCATCGGGGACAATGACTGGGACTCAGGAAAATTCTCGTATTTCTTGAGTACAAAATGAATAAATAAGGGGGCAAATGAATAATGTTAAAATGACTGAAGAGATGAATGAAACTTGTCAACTCAAAGAGCTCATGGTTGGGAAGGGACTTGGCAGATGTTAAGATATTAGGCCGTGAAGTGTTACCTCACAGCAATAAAATCACAAGGGCAGTTCACGTTTCTCCTGGGTCACCATGTATGGGGTGGTGCTGTTCTTCAATGACAATTGGTTTCTGACTCCACACTAGGTAACAGGGCAGTTGCTTTGGTGCTGCACTCCACATGATTCAATAAACAGCACAAACTCATGGGCATTTTTTTTCACGAGAAACTAGTCTTCACTAGGGTCCACTAGAGAGGAGTGGATCTTCTTCAAGACACACCCATTGCTCCAAGGGGACAGCTGGGTTGACTGAGGTTTCCTAGCTTTTTCCTGACACCACACGGAGCCTTCCTACCGAAGAAGCATGGGCAGTGACCCTGAAAGCACCCCCCGTAGCACTAGAATCATGTCCCACCAGCACAGAAAAGGGAGGAGGAAGTGGACTAGGTTTCATAGCTCCTCCCTGTACTCATGCTTTCTAAGAGGGACCTGAAACATCTCTGCAGACCCCAGTGTTGCTCTTGTCTTAGCAGCCTAAAGAAGTACAAACCTTGCTCCCGAGGTCTTTCTCCCTAGCTGTGAGCAGAAATGAGCAGCGGAAGTGCAGGGGATGAAGAAGCTAGCTCTTATTGCCTTTTCTGTTCAACATGCACACAACTCTAATTCCTTCAGCTTTGGAGTATGCTACCTATTGTGTGGAAAAGCCTTTAATGGTAAATTTCACTATGATTTCCTCAAAATGATGTTACGAAAATGTGTTCACTCCTCAGGGCTGGGGTTGGGGGGGTGGCGGTGAAAGAGGGAAACAGAGAGTAGGCTCGCATGAGCTTTAGTCCAATCGCAAATGTACCATACCCATGCCAGGGCACCGCATGCTCCCGAGGCCTTTTCATTTTTCCTGTTTTAAATGGCCTTTGCATCCTCTTTTCCTCAATCTCCAGGGGTGAGAAAAGTGATTTATTACCCGCTACTAGCCCTCTCTCTGCATTCTCACCATAAATCTTGCCTCTGCGACACAACTTTTATCTTCATAAACAGATAGCATCGCCTGTTACTGCTTTTTTTATGTCAGAGTCCTTTTATTTAAGAACGTCTTTGTTTTCATTACAAATCCCTGAACATATTAGCAGAGGACACTTTCGTAGCAAATGTCTCTAGCGAGGGGCAGTCCCCATAGTCACATTCTCGCTTCTAAGTGAGAGCAAAGTCCTTAAGTCAACACATTCTGCAGAGTCTGTGCTAAAGTACATTTTTCAAAGGCCAATGCCATTTGGTTGAAGTCAGCTCTGGGAGGGTCACATACCTTTTCAATCAAAGCTGCTGTTACTCATGTGAGAGACCAGCAGGTGGGGGGGGGAGTCTCCTGAGGTCTCCCTCAGCCTTTATCTCCCCTTGCAGGCAGCACTCACCTCAATGCACCCGCTCCAGCAGTGAACCTTTAAGGTGGCTTCTCAAACCAAAGAGAAGAGCACTGTGTTGGAAGGCTAGAGTCACACTACCCCGACTCCCACTTGGAGAAGACAGGAGGGTGTGTTCCCCTCTTTCTTTCTTTGAGAGTCCCAGCTGGGACAGGGCAGAGTGAAGACTAGACCACCAGGTTAGATTTAGCAAACATGCCCCCAGGTAATTTTGTACTTCACCTAGACAAAGGGCAGGATGATTGATAGCTTCCAGAAAGTTAATGAGATTTGAGGCTACAAAACTTGAGACTCACAGGAAGATTCTTAGAAATTATTTAGCATCTGCCATTTGCATCAGATAAGCAAGATGGAGTGAACACAAGTATTTGGGCATTCAAATTCATTTTCTTCCCAAACTCAATAGTTTGAAAAAAAAAATCAAATCGATTTACCCAGAGCTCTTTCTTCCGATGTAATAAACAAATAAGCTGATAGTCTCTACTAAGCTCTTACAAAGTTCCCATGGCTAAACTGCTAGCTGATAACTCTGTCATGTGGGAGCTCTATTCAGTCGTTGATTCAAGACCACCCCAGAGGACTCACAGAAAGGAAAGAAGGAGCTGTGGTTCGATTCGTTGTAACACGAAGACCAATCAGTGGTTTCTGATAGTGCATTCCTTCTTCATAGGCCTCAGAGCTCACATGGGTACGGACCGAAAAGCTATCTCTGCTCTCTGTACGAACCACTCCCATAAATCACAGTCTACATTCCAGCTGTCCAAGTGTATGGAAATCAGCCACAGTGAGGTGTGTCCTGTTTCCATATCCGAGTCACTAAAGGGAACGGGACAGAACTGCCCATAAGAACTGTCCCCAGATGACAACATATTGGATACCAACAGAAATTATCATAGAGGTCATTGGCAAAGATCACAGAGACCACAACTATCCATGGCAGATAACTCAGCTGGTAAAGTGCCTGCAAATATGTACGGCACCCCCAGCATCCTCCGGAACTGGGTGTGGTGGAGTATGCCTGTAATTCTGATACTTCAGAGAGGGGTGGCAGAAGGAGCAG
Organism: Bramus lutescens; assembly: GCA_001685075.1. Lineage (NCBI taxonomy): Eukaryota > Metazoa > Chordata > Mammalia > Rodentia > Cricetidae > Bramus > Bramus lutescens. The sequence goes on from LOEQ01001806.1 coordinate 267,175, forward strand.
AAGCTCAAAGTTGGCCATGTGAGAACCTGTCTCCAAAATTAAGAAGAAGGAGGAGGAGGAGGAGGAAGAGGAAGAGGAAGAAGAAAGAGGAGGAGGAGGAAGAGGATGAGGAAGAAGAGGAGGAGGAGGAGAAGAAGAAGAAGAGGAAGAGGAAGAAGAAGAAGAAGAAGAGAAGAAGAAGAAGAAGAAGAAGAAGAAGAAG
>LOEQ01001806.1:268990-293603 GCA_001685075.1 Bramus lutescens
GGTTGAAAAGACAAACTATCTGTCAAGAAAATACAGAACTCTCATTAGATCTTAATGGAGATCTAACCCCCAGTCTACAAAGTACTCCTCATGTGAGATACAGTCCATTTCTGGAATTTTCTGTAAGCTTATGCTGGCTTAGGCAGAGGGCAATGGTATTAGAATCTTCTATTTTCCCCCTCCTAAGAGGCCTGTAGAGTTTCCCCTTTCATGCTTCCTTAAAAGCCCTACTCACCAATGACTCGAGTGACCCTATGGTGTTACCATGCACCAATCCTTACACAGGGGAACTGGAAACAAAGAAGGCTGGGTTGGACTCCTTCCAAGTGGTCTAGGTACTCAAGAAATAGCAGGGCCTCCTGTGGCTTATGGCCATTTCACCTATGAGACAATTTCTTGACATGCAGTCTTAGACTCAAATGGGGCCTTTATTTCATCTTGACTTAAACCTGTCTACAAATATTGTAGATGACCTCTCCTTCCTCTCTGTACATCAGTGATGAGTGATTTCCTAGAAATGGCTATGCTTTGTAATTGATATTATTTGTCCACAGTGTAGCTTCAATTCTAGCTTGCTTTCAAACAAAATGTACCTCAAACTAATAGCCAAATACAGTCCAGCTACCAGCATAGTATCCAGTCAACAACTGTGACAGATCATACCAGAAGCTACTAGAAACCATTATATGCCCATAAAACACTCTCTTTTGAGGGATCTGAGGTTGACTCAAGTATAAGTTTCCAAAGTTCAAAGATACTCCTAAATACTTAAAAGCAGACTCAAATGGATGTAGCTCGATTACTCAGTTACATACTTTCATAGTGGTTACTGTTTGTATGTATGCTTTAACCTCTTTTTGTTGGCATGTGTTTGGGATACATGAAATATGACATACAGGGAAGAACATAACACTAGATGTGAATGTGGATCCTGCCACCTTGATTGTCTTAGTGTGACCTAATGGAAAACTAACCTGAGTTTAAATGGTCCAACTTAAAAAATGAATACAAGACTACTGACTGTTGCAGGGTAGTAAGGACCGTGACATGAGACATACTGAGGAAGTTATGCTCCCGGTCTGATTTCCTTGCATGTGTACACATGACTTTCTGAAAGTGTTCAACAAAGAAAATTACCAATAATGATGTCCCCACCATTATCTAATTTAGTTCTTGTCATATGCTAAGAACATTAACTCACTGAGATCAGCACCTCTGACATATAAAATGGGGGCTCTCATTCATACTTCTCCAATGAAACATGGAAACTCCCAGAAGAGAGGTAGTTCATCCAAGGCTCTGTCACTAACTGCAGGAGAGCTGAAGGTCAAATGCAAGCAGAAGCTCACATAACAGGATGGCATCACTGGTGCGGGAGAATTGTCTGTATTCTGTCAATCATATTTTGAATAAACGCTGATTGGCCAGGCAGGAAGTAGAGGTGCGTCAACCAGACAGGAAGTAGAGGCGGGGCAATGAGAACAGGAGAATTCTAGGAAGGAGGAAGCCCTCCTTGCAGTTCTGCCCAGATCACCGAAGAAGCAAGATGTGAGCTTTACCCCCCCCCGCTGAGAAAGGTAGGTTCGGTACACCGATTGTATCTATTCTTATTACCCTTGATATAAGTTATGAGAGTTAGCAAGAAGCCTGAGCTAATGGGCCAATCAGTTTATAACCTAATGTAGACTCTGTGTGATTTTCTTTGGGGGCTTACCAGCTGTGGGTACCGGGAAGGACAGAAACCCCAACAAGCAGGCCTTCCATGTTACAGGTGTAAGCCAGCTGGGAGGCAGGAATAGGCACGCACCCCCTCATGTTACAGCATCACTGCTTCCCATTCAGACTGCAGTCAGAGTTAGTGGAAGAGAGTTCTTCCCACACAAGCACTTCTGTGGACCATGTAACTACAGGTTAATTAGTCTGGCTAAAGAAGCCTCAGGCTAGGAGTCAAGATTTTCAACATTGGTCCAAATCTTTTCACTTGGTGGACATGTGTGTGACCTTCACTTGGACATTCAAAACCAGTCTATCTTTTCTGCTCAGCCTTTTCTCCTAGTGTTCCCTATATGCCCATCAAGCCACATTCTGTAAAGCCACACAATAGCCAAATTTTCTTTCCTGCATATGCACCCCAGTACCACTATGCAAAATTTTAACAAGAGGCAACAAGAAAAGTCCCTAAGTTTAACAGGATGGACCACCCTTCTAGGGATGTTTCCATCTGTAGGGATGTTTCCATCTGAAACCAGGAATCTTTATTCAGTCTTCACGGGAATATGTATCCTAGGCACTAGCTTATGACGACTCTCCTATTTACATGTTGGAATGAATGATTCCATGCTAGGTGCCACCCCACCCCATGCCCCATCCATCATGAGAATCCTACAATCAGCTTATTAAACATACAGGCTATTTTAATGTCACAAATCAGTTTCTTATTTCCAGTCTCCAGGAACATTTATCAATGTGTATAGCCACTTCCAGGAGTCCCTTAAATTGGATCAAAATGCCATTTCTGTTTCTTTCAAAGCATAAAACCCTTTAGTTCTCGCTCTATCTCCAAGGTGGTCTGAAATGTTAAACCACCACCAATTAGATTTCTACTTTTGCTTCCAATGCCACCACGGTTCTTTTCTCTCTCTAACAGGGCCAAGACATTCCCTGTGTCTGCCTCAGTAGATGATGGGAGAAAGAAGACACTGCTCTTCAAGGGTGGGATCTTTGGAGCCTTTCTTACATACAGCAGGAATCACTGCTGCAGCTGGACTTGACACATCAGAGGTGAAGTTAGGAAGAGACAAAAAACAGAGGACTGGGGGAAACCACCCAAGTCCACCCCAGGAAGAGGATAATAAAAGACAGGCACAGAGACCCCTTTCACTTTGGAGTTGAACTTGAGTTCTGAAAACCACTTTGCCCAGTTAGGAAAATGGCTACACTTCCAGTACAAATAAGGCACTTGTAATCCCTAATTGGGTGCTCTTAATTAACAGTGCTGATTCTGCGTGTGTATAGAAAAAGAAATAACTGAAGACTGATTAAGGAAAAAGAAAAAAAAACAATTACTAATAAAACCCCATCATTTTTTAAAGTGTTTATTAAAGTTTTTGCAAGAACAGTTATTCTGCTTTAGATGCTCATGTGACTAGCAGGATGTCCTGAATCAATAGCACTCCAAGGCAGGGCCAGTAATGTAAATACAGATGCTACCTTGCATCATCATTAATATGTTCATTCAAATAAGCACAGCAAAGCTGAGCAAAATGCTATGCATTCAACATACTCTAGACAATGGCAAAGGGGGCTCCTCAGGCAAAGAGCTACCAACATTTTTTTTAAATTTCTTCACTGAGGTCTCACTATAAATGAACCAAGAATTCATTTGAAAGAAGCTTGTAATCCCAAGTTCCTAGAGACAAAGGTTTGTAATATTTTTTACCTTTTCTGAAGATTCTAACAAAAAGACAGCATTATTCCCTCCAAAATGAACATTTTAAAGTGAGCCTGGGATTCCCCTACCCCTGAACAGAACATTTCAGCTTCTGGTTGGTTGACATAGCATGCAAGCAGATGGGCACTCAATGATGAAATAATTTTAGTTTTCTTTCTTGGCTGAAGTATATAAAGGAAAAATTTAAATGTTGCTCTACATTAAGTTTATTATTCTGAAGCTTAGTAATTCAAGCTTTAAAGTTTCTGTTAGCAAGCACTGCTAGAAAACATGTCTGAAAATGTCTGGAAGGTGATTTCTACTTAATCTGTCAATGTACATCACATTCTAGTTAAGATTCTGCAACACTGTATTCACTGTTTCTTTTTATCACACAAAACAGAAATCTGAAATACTGTGGTAGACAGAAGGAAAAAGGTAAAAACAAATCTATATCATCAGATCCATCCTTGAGTTGGGTATGGTAGTTAGAAGCCATGGAGACCTTTCTCGAACTTCTTGTTTAACGCTCTCCTTTCCATCCATGGCCCCTAAGCTCACTTTGCACTATGGTTTATTGCTTCAATGAAAACTTGGTTTAATTAAGTGACTCTGGAATGGCATTGTTTTCTGGATCATTATTGAAAATTCTGCAATGACAACAGCAGCTGAACTTGCATTGAAAAAAATGCCACATAAAAATGAGAAAGGAGCAAAGAGTCTCCTTCAGCACCTGAGTTTTGATGCTATCAGTCTGCGCTTCTTAAGCCTGCCTTGGAAAGTGAGATGAGCTCATAGTCTGTAAGTGAGGGAGAAGAGGAGGGTGACCATGCCTAGTCTCCAAGTATGGTGGCATCTTCCTTAGCCAAACACTAAAGACATAACGGCCTGCCTCACAGAAAGCAGCCTACCCAAAAACAATAGCATTGCGTGCATTGGTGCTAAAGAGGGCTAAGAAAATGTTTACTTACAAGGTAAAAATGGGGTGGGCACAGCTGGGGAAAGTACGTCATGTAGAAGCACGAGGGTCTAAATATAGATCTCCAGAACCCATATAAAAGACAAGCACGGCAGTGTTCACCTGCAATCACGGTGGAGGAGTAAGGTGGAGTCTAGCAGGTCCTGGGGGCTTGTAGGCCAGGCAGTCTACTCAAAGTGGTAAGCTCTGGGTTCAACGAGAGATCCCATCTCAGAAAATAAGGTGAGGAATGACAGACAGAGATACCCGAGGTTGATATCTAGCTTCTACATGAGCATGTATAGGCCAGTGTACCACACCTATATATACACATGTACACAATACACAGTAGTAGTAGTACTACTACTACTACTACCAATAATAATAATGGTAAAATGGGAATCATGAATAGAGAAGACTTACTTATTTAAAGTTCACTGTGTAAAATCAAATACTATATATCAGAAATTAAATATTCAACATGATTTTCTCCTGTTGCCACTCTAGTTATTGTTTTATGTTTAAAACAGAGTTAGGGCTTCCTTGTGATTTCTCCCTGGGAAGTCTATTCTCTCCAATTCTCTCTTCACATAAAGGAACCCTGCTCCCAAATCCCTCCTGGCTCTGAGACAGAGATCTATTTTTAAGTTGATGCTATTCCTGTGTGGACAGCTGGCAGATTCCACCTGTCTGAGGGATGTGTTGTCAAAGTATCAAATGCCTCTCAGGCCCCATGACATACTGTCACCTACCATGAATGCTTCTAATGTGAGGAGGGCCCCCCAGTATACCCTCAGAAGTTGATCATCTGACTTAATCTTCTCGTGAGCAGGTCAGCAGATAGTGACTAATCTGATATGCTACACCAGAAGTAGGGCTAGATGCTGGGAACAGTAGATACATGCAACCCAGTTAAAGTGACCCTCCCTCAAGAGCTCAGACATCCAAGGGTCTCTTTGTCCTTCTCTAACATTCTATGACCCCCCCAGAGGCTACCTCACCATAAGGCAACAGATGGTGAAATCAGACGCATGTATGGCCCTTTGAAAGAAAGACATTACCTTGAACATTAAAGCACTGTCTTTATAAACAATTCAGGTTTGCAGAGCTGGAATCAGCCTTTGTGCTAAGTCCATTATGGTGTATGTGAGCTCTGGCTACTGCCATCCATCTCTTGGCAGTGTGTTCAGGAAGAGGTCATATGTAGAAGGCTGACAAGCAGAGGACATATATTCTAAAGTCAAATCTGACTCTATTATCTTGGCAACAGGCTAGGACTCACAGTTGCCAGCAGCAGATCTGGCAGACTAGAGTTATAATAACAGCAAAAGAAATCTGGCCACCTAGAAAGTACAAATCCAACGTCCAAAGCAAAATGTTTTCAACCTGTGGGCCACTGCCCTTCAGTGAGCCATAAAATCTACTTAGTGGATGGCAGACAGCATTAAAAGAAAAAAAAAAGAACCACATAGAAATACCAGCCCATAGTGCATGGAGCTTGGATAGATCTTTCTCATGACACTTATTTCCATTTTATACACACTCAGCATTTGGGAGTGCTGCACACTGTCACATACAAAACGTGTCTTGCTATGGATCAGAACGAGAGAAGTTTGCACAGAAAAGTTCTTTGGGAAAGCAGTCCAGCATGGGAGTGGTTTGGTGATACTCCTATCTGTACTTTCATCAGTTGAAAATGCACATATAGTCAATAAATGTAACTGGGATGCTTAAAGATAGAATAGTTGCTTTTATTTAATCTATAAAAACACTGCTCTGGGGAGATGACTCGGCAGTAAGAACATTTGCTGAGTAAGCATGAATGCCCTAATTCAAAGCCCCAGAACCCATGTAAAAAGCCAGGCATAGCGACATTTGTCTGGAACCCCAGCACTAAGGGGTATCAACAAAAGGATCTTGGGATATACTAGCTACCAGTACAGCTACAGGTTCAGGGAATAAGATGGCAAGATATAGAGTAGGACTCCCAACACGCATGCAGTTATATGCCTTTGTAAAGACACATAAACATGCATCACACATGTTTATCCACATACCACATAAGTTTGAAAAAGAAACAATGTAAATCTAATTTAAAAAAAATAAAACTTGACAGAAGAAGCTCTTTCAATTTCTGGTTTACGACACCAATATTTGGCTTTCTGTATGTATACAATAGGTCTGTGGAGTATAGGAGATGGTGTCCTCCTGGAACTGGAGTTACAGGCAGTTGCAAGCTGCCTGATGTAGGTGCTGGGAATGGAACCCAGAACCCGGGTCCTTTGCAAGAGCAGCAAATGCTCTTAAACGCTGAAGCACTTCTCCAGCCTCTGCATCTAGAACTCTCCAGTTGCAGTGTGATTTTCCCTCTCTGTAGTAGATTCTCACCTTGAAAGGATTCATTCTTGACCAGAGGAATCAAAGTTGTCACTCAAAGCTTTCAGCTCAGACTGCTACATGGTGGCAACAGACAAGACAGAGCCAGGGAGCACTGGGCATTCATACAGACCCCATGGCTTAGGAGCCCGAGGGATACGTTATTAAGAAGTTTGATTGACACAATAATCAAGTCATTATTCTTCACATCTCTAACCAACCTGCTGTACATCCAGTGGACAGGCCATATGTGAAGCTTCATACCATGGTGCCAATTTTAAGGATGAACAGACACATCTGGGGCAGTGAGGAGACTACCTACCCATGCACACCTTGCTACATCTGTGCATTTTGGCACCTCAAACTATCACCTGAAAGATGCACAGAACGAAATCCTCACATGGCACCTCAAACTATCACCTGAAAGATGCACAGAACGAAATCCTCACACGGCACCTCAAACTATCACCTGAAAGATGCACGGAATGAAGTCCTCACACGGCACCTCAAGCTGTCACCTGAAAGATGCACAGAATGAAGTCCTCACATGGCACCTCAAACTATCACCTGAAAGATGCACAGAATGAAGTCCTCACCCCAAAAGCTCCCCGTCGGCATCCTCACTTCTAACTCCAAAAAAAAACGAATTTACTCTTCAACAGAGAAAAAAATCAAGGCATGAAGAGGACAGTCCTTAGCAAGCAATGTATATTTATGAAATCTGATTTTCTGGTTTCAGTTTTACTATTGTCGTTTATTTATAGAATGTGAAAAAAGGCTTTCTACTTAGATACTGTCTCAATTTTATTTTAAAACAAATTTAGGTAAAAAGAATGCTAGTTTAAGAAAAAGGTCAAATATTAGCAGAACAGATGATGTATATAGCCAAAAATGAGCAGATGGTATATGGTTGCTTGGAATGGAGGAATGACTTGTTCAGGTTTACTGGATCGTGGAAAGACCTGGTAAAGACAACTAACCACCCCTCACTCAGTCATCTTGCCTGGGTTAAGGTGGGTGGTTCCCACTGTCACCCTATTCTATGGGGGAAGAGATGCAAGAACCAAGCTTTCTTTTGCAAAGTCTCCCCGGTGTAATGGCCAGTGCTCTCCGGTGACAATGTAGTGTTTCTTTTATACCCCTCTAGCGTATACTTCTTACACACACCATGCTAACAGACTGAAAACGGCTGAGTCAAAATGAAATGAATGCTTGTCACTGGCAAAGGCTCAATCCCTCCCCCTCTTCTTTCCCCCTTCTCTCCCTCCCCCTTCCCTTTCTCTCGCCCCTCCACCATCCAGAATTGCACTCTATACTGAACATTGGCATTCTTTTTCCCTCTGCCTTTTGAAAGAGCCACATGCCTGGCCAGATTTCTCTCTCCTTGAATCTTAGTTAAATTCTAAAGGATCACCTACAACTGGAGAGAATTATAACCAACACCACATTTATGTTTCTAAATGCCTTGAATATTTTAACAGTGGTAAAAATAAAACCCACCAGCAAACACTTAATATGGATTTAACTTTCAAACAAACAAAGGAAGAACAGGAAGAACTATTTCAATAAAAACAGCAACTTCCTTCTTTACTCTCCTGTCTCTGACTTAGTGTAATCCCTAATATATGCTATTAAATCTTGTAAATCTGAAGTGCTTTGTATTTCACTTCCTAGTTATTAATATGTCAGGCAAATTAAACTCAGCTTCCCCATGACTAGTTCACAGGCAACGAAGTCTTCTTGTCTAGACAAAGATTTCTTTGCCGCTATTTTACACAAATACTGCCTGACCCAAAGAATCTCCTTCCATCTCTGACATAGTTTGAACAAAACTTATTAAGTGTATACTATGTTCAGCATCTCAATGTCATCTAATTCCTCACAGGTCTCTAGAAGGTGACCATACAGAATGAGCCTCATGAGCTGCTTGTGTGAAAGCCAAAACAAGTCACATGTACACAACAAGGCACTCATACACAAGGATGGAGATTCCACCACTGGTTCACTTGCATAGACACAGAAAGTCACCCAGCCCAACCCCCAGTACTAGGGATTGAACCTAGGACCTTACGCATGGAAGGCAAGAACTCTACCACTGTACTACAGCCCCAGCCCGACACATCTACTTCTTATAAACTTTCTAATGCCAAGCAATCAAGAAAAATCTCATTTGCCCACACACAGCATATTTTAAGATTGGCAAAGAACTGATGAGGCAAGGTTTGGCGTGTGAGCAAAACGGAAATACTAAGCTCCGGGTGAGATTCCTCTGTGGTTCTAGCAGATTCTACATGTTTGCATCTCTCCTCTTTGGATCTTGTTTCTCTGCTGTAGCTTCATAAAGAAATGGGCACTTATCTGCTGATACCAGGGTACCGACAAGGACAGTGGAATAGAGATGCCCCCAATCTCAACAGCTTCGGTAGCATCATTACAGCGTTAAAAGGAAAGGGCAAAGGAGCACTTTTTACACACTTCTCAAACAGTTTTTGAATAGCAAGGATATTGAGAGCACTCAGAGGCCTCAAGATTTCCATACAAATAGGAAGGGTTTTCTTTCACTCAACTCTTTGCCTTCTTCACTTTACGAATGCCAGCACTTTTCACCCAAGGCCCCATTGCATGTCAGTATTACCTCATTAAACTTTCTTATATGTGCAGTGAGTGGCCCAGGTATTTCAGAGAGTGACAGGAAGAACTTCATAAGCATGCTGCCACAAAATCTGACTTAATCCTGTTGTCTCCCATTTCATTTCAGCTAGAGTTTTAAACAGGGCAAAGATGTGTTCCATGTGCAATGCCCATGCCCTGCCAGAGTGTCTCTGTAGGCCACTGTACCCATTTTGAAACAATCAACCCAAAAGCCTTTTTGCCAAAACAAGTCTTCATGTCAGCAAGTACCGCTGTTTTCATTTTTTCTTGTATTTTTCACACTGGCAAACTGCATTATTGTCATGAGGATATGTGTGTTCCCATGTGTGCATGCACACATGCAGGTGTGTGTAAATGAGTGGAGGCCTGAGGCTAACATCAGGAATCTTTCTCAGTCACTCTCCAACTTATTCACTGAAGCAGGGTCTCGTGGGTGAACCCAGAATTTGCCAATTTGACAGGCTAGTCAGGTTGGCCTACTTGCACCAGGGATCCCCTCTACTTTCCCAGTGCTGGAATTACAGGCATGACATCAATCGCACCAGGCACTTAGACAGGTTTTGGGGACCTGAACTCTAGGCCTCAGACTCACAAGGCGAGTGCTCTAAGAGCTGGCCAATTCCCCAGCTCTACTTCTCAGAATTCAAAAAACAAAACACAAAACTAATATTCCTCATGAGTCATATATGAAGGGAGGGCCTGATCTGCTCTGGCACTTTAAAAATAGCTGATATTGAACACGCAACTGTTTTTTTTTTATTTTTAGAATGCTTAAGTCGGCACATATGTGATGAATTACCGTGCTGTTCACACTAAAAAGTAAATTAAGAATTACTTCTGATTGATCAATTATCATCATTTATATGTCCTGAGGAAGTGACAGCTCTTATTCAATCCAGATTCAGAGGGTCACTGATTTCAAACAAGAAATGTAAAACAAATTAAAATAGTCGATTCACGAATGTAATTTCAGGTTTATGAAATAGTACCACAAAGCCACCATCAAAGCACCGGCTTGCTGGAAGGCCCCTCCAGCTGGCCTCAAAGACCTACAGGAAAAAACCTGGCTAGCATTTATTCTGGGGCCCAAATTACAGTCTTTAGATACATGCAGCATTTTCTTTCTTAAAGCAGCCATGAGAGTAAAGTTGTTCATATTTTGTACAAGAAGGCAAAGTTCAGAGATGGCCACAGGAGCTAGTACAGGCCAAAAGACAGTCAATAGTAGAATTCTACTTCAAAAGCTCGTCTACTCCAGAGTCTGTGGTTCTTTATCACTATTCACTAAACAACCTTCCAGGGGCTCTATGGTCACCTGTCCTTCTCTGGGCATGTAAACTCCTCTCACAAGTAAACATCCCACAGCTGAGACCTTGGACATTCAAGCCTGCCTCCCATAGTACGGAACTCAATGCTAATCCCACAGATAGAACTTACACACTCAGGCTTGCCTCCCATCACATGGAACTCAATGCTACCCCGAACCTTATATGTCCAGGCCTACATCCTTTCACATGGAACTCAATGCTAACTCACAAATAAACAAGTTCTTTTCTGCTGTTATCCCAACAGATCATAAATAAAACCTGGAGAATTCACAAGTTCCAACCAGAGAAAGCAATAAATAATCCATCTCTCTATATTTTTATAGTATTCTGAGAGGATGAAGGTTAGATATGTTGGACTAATGAATTCAGAAATCAACATGTTTGGAGACATACACTTCCAAGCAAAAACTGTTCTAGGATAAGAACAAAATTCCTCTCTTTTGATTAGTGACATGGTCATGAATTCTTGTCTCTCTCAAGTTCCTCTAATAGTAAATCATAACATATACTTAGCATTTTTAAAGGATTTTTCTTTTAAAGGGAGAGGGGGTGACTATGAGATCTAAGCTCTTACCTCTCAGAAAGAAATGATGAAAGACATAAATTAAGAGAATTGAAGAAGCCAGAAAAAGCATGGCGTATGGCCATCAGGAGAAAAGGGTGGACTGGCCTTCATGAAGTTCAGTCACTATCAAAACAGACAAAGGATCACAGTCTGAGGTCTTCATCGAGCAGAGTGGCACTCATCATGGTGGACTGACTCTACCAGCTGCCTATCCCTACACAGCTCATGGGAATCACTAATCTTCATTAGAAGAACTGTGCTGTTAGCTACCACCCTGGGGCGGGTGCTCTGTGTGCCCAGGGAAAGTGGCATAACTTCAGTGTTGGCAGGGGCTATTGTGCTCTGATTCTTCCTAATCGCAGTTCCGATGGGAAGCTCTGATTGTCAACTTTACCTTCTCACTGCCCACATCAGAGGATCCTGCTCTAGCAGCACCTTGCTTGGCTTTAGCTTTCAAGACCAAGTCTGTCTAGTGCTTTGAAGGGGCTCCCCCTGGCACTTGCTCTAAATTTTAAGTCTGACCATTGAAACATGCCCTACAGACCTAACACCAATGTCTGTACCTCTTTTCCCCAATCAGCACCACACACACACACACAAAACACAAACAAACACAAACAAAACTTAAAGATATATCCTACCAAGCCTGACAACCTGATTTCCATTCCTAGGACCTACGTGGCAGACAGAGAGAAATGACCACTGTAAATTGTCCTCTGATCTTCACACTGTACTTGATTTACACATACAAATACACAAACAAATTCAAAAGGCAGCAATACTTTCAAAAGCTTAACTTTTTAAAGAGCACACGTGTGCTACTGTTCTCAAAGCCTCCATACCTGAAGATAAATATGTAGCTATCATATGGAAAGGTGAGTAAATACAAAAGGTATTTTTTTCTGCATTTGTCATCAAGGGTTTGTTGTACTGTTTTTGTTTGTTTTTTTTTTTGTCTTTTTTGTTTTCTTCTTTTTTTTTCCTTCGGAAATTATCTAAGATTTAATTCTTGGACCTAATATTCACTAGAGAAATTTAACTGAACACTAATCACTTCTGATTTATTCTTAGTTTTAAATATGCCTTGGGATCTAATTAAATCTTATTAAGCTATAAATAAGAGATACTGAGTCAGAACTCCCCGGGAAGCACAAGTTGTCTATGGGAAGCAAACTAACGGGCACAGGATTGGAGAGAGAAGCTGCCAGCAAGGCACCCAGACTGCAGAGCTTCGGCTTGAGATGGACATCCATCTCCATATGCAATGTGTGTGTTATGAACTTTGATAAACAAAAACAGGAAGGTCCTGTGCATGCTAGCCGCATTACTTTTCAAAGTGACCAAACTCATTATAAAAACAGCTTCTGGGAAGTCAAACTTGTCTGGACACACAGTTTGAGAGGATTGTGTCCATCACAGTGGACAAGGCACTGCTGAATTCCTGGCAGCGGGAGCATGTGGTTGGAGTTAATCACATCTTAGAGGACCAGGAAGGAGGTAAGGATGGGTAGTGCTCTCTCCCCTTCCTCCTGTTATGTTGTCTGCCCCAAACCCTGTGGGCTAGTTTGCCTATAACCAGGGTGGAAGTTCCCTCCTCAGTTCAGCCTCTCTGCAAACTCACATAGACACACCGAAAAGTGTCTCCTAGGTAATTCCAAAGCCAACCATGCTGACAGTGCAGACGAACCGCCACTGTAACCAAGTGCTTGCCTTTGAACCAATCCCCCCAGCTCCAATCAGAGTAGTTAAAAAATATACAAGGAAATACATGAACAGTAACAAGTGAAAGCAAGCTGCATCTATCTGTGATAAAGTTAAAAATAAACTTCCAATACTCTAATTCTTTACTTTTACTACTTTCTATATTATATGAACAGGAATACTTCAGAGGACTTGGCATCACAAAGTACAGTTTTAAGTATTTTAATCTTCTGACAATTCCCCCACAAAATAGTTGTACTAATGGAAAGCTGTTAACTCAGACTGCTTCTCCTTTGCAGAGGCTAAGTTTCATAAATGCCTTAAAAATAAGTAACTACTTCATACCACATATATTATTTTCACCTTTTATGCTTGTTAATGTGGCTGGCATGAAATGCTCTATGCTACAAAGACATTCATCTAGAAGCAAAATAATGAGAAAATAGTAACAACAGTAATAAATACTAAAGACTAGAGACCGGAATGAAGTGCATCCTCAGAACGGGTACCAAGCAATGTTGTTTGTCTAAAGGGACACTGCAGAATAAGGTGGGATGTTTAGTTTTAACGTTGTCACAAGCCAACTCTGGAAAAGGCATCTCTCTGAAATAGTCCAGGGTTTTCTCCACAGTACAAGAGCAGCGCCATGCTCCTGCTTAAGTACATAGAAGATAACAGACCAAGGCTTGTTTTAGTAAGTCCTATATTTAACTTTGCTATAAATTCTTGTAACCTATACAAAAATCTGGAATAACAATTCACATTTGTTTTGGATAGCAATAATCTTTCAACCTGCACCACCTACCTTACCTATTCAGGTAGCATGACAGGGAGTATTCGTGTACCATTCTCAATATGAAAGAAACCAAGGATCAGCATTAAAAATTGTAAAACTGCTGTATTTACAGGTGCCTCCTTATTTTACACCTGAAAACCAAACAATTGTTTATTATTATAATACTGAGTACAAAGATATGACAAGGAAGGGAGAGTCATCACTTACAAATGGTTGCATAGAGGTCCCCAAAACATTATTTAAGCTAATCTATACAGAATCAGAAAATACACCACCAAAGCCTTACTCACCTCCTCCTTCACACCCATGGCAGACATTACTGAATGGTCACTACACCATGCATACTCAGTCATGCATGGATTCGGGATGCTTCTACTCATAATCCTATCCACAGATGTCATTGTCCACCAACAGAAGCCACTGTATGAGATAAAGTTCCAAGGCTGACCTCTAGAAACAGCTGGAAGATTAACAGCTGGTCCTTAGGCCTCACCTGCTCTGCAGCTGGCAGAGAATCTTCTGAACACAGGTCAGGTTATACTGCACATCTTTCATTAACATAGAATAAATGGATAACAAAGGGATGACATTTTCCACGCTGCACAAGTTTGCTTGCACATGGAATCTTGTTCTGTAGCCCAAGTTGTCCTTCAACTCAGAGTCTGCCTGTTAGCCTCCTGACCTGGATTTCTGGAAGATACTACCATACTCAGATAGTTTGTGTGCGTGTGGGTGTGTGTGTAGGCCAGAGGATATTTCCAGGTATTGTTCTTTCTCAGGAGCTGTCCAGCTTGTGTTTTCAAGCAGGGTCTTCTGATTTGCCCACTACTTACATGTTAGACTAGACTAGCTGTCCAGTGAACTCCAAGAATCCTTCTACCTCAAGCTCCTTAGTACTGTGATTGTATGTGGCCACCAGGACATCCAGCTTTGTCGTGGTTTCTAGGGAATGGGCAGGGGTCCCCATGCTAGCACTGCACGGCAAATGCTTTACAGACTGAGCTACCTCTCCTACCTCAGTTTTTACTTTCTAAAATGACTAACTCACTGACATTTCCAGACTCCCTTGTTGAACGTGGTCAGTGGGGAATCTGGCCAGAGCAGTAGAGCTCCATGGCTCTATTTCTGACATTACCTAAAAAACAGACCATCTGTTTGTGCCTGTTTAGCCACGATGCTTCCTTGCTATATGTTCTCGCATAAAATTATCACATGTACTCACTCATAAGTGGTTTTTAAACATACAGCAAAGAAAACCAGTCTACAAACCACAATCCCAGAGAACCTAGACGACAATGAGGACACTAAGAGAGACATACATAGATCTAATCTACATGGGTATTAAAAAAATTGAGTGAATTGGGAGCATGGGAACCTTGGCAGAGGGTTGAAGGGGAGGTGAGAGGCAGAGAGGGGAGCAGAGAAAAATGTAGAGCTCAACAAAAATCAATTTAAAAAATACATTTTTTCCCTCACTTCTCTAACAAATAAAATAATATAATCAAAAGTGTCATTTAGGTTACAGAATTTTTTTTCTCTAAAATCCAACCAAACCCTAAATGGAAACATCTTAAATATTTTTCATCAGCAAGTTTTCATCATGGGGAATATCTAAACAAAGATGAGAGACTTAATTTAAAAAAATGTGCACTGCTCACCATTTCCAAAAGTTCTCACCCCAGCCTGAAAATCTATACAGAGGAAGAATAAAATCAGCCACATGGGCTTGGGCTAAGATTAGACTTATTGACGTCAGCATGGTTTTCAAAACATGCATATGGATGACTGCAGAAGCAGAGGGGTGTAAATAGCTGGCGTGTCTGCGTGTTTGCACATACACAGTGACTTTTAATAAAAACTCTGTCAACTAAGGATGACTGGAAGCAATGAAAACTCCCACCAGTCGGACTTAGTAGCATATGCTTGCAATCCTAGCTACCAGGAATGCCAAGGAAGGAGAAAAGCAAGTTCAAAACCAGCCTCAGCAACTTAATCATAAAAAAAAAAGAGTGCTCTGAAAAAAACTCCATGGTAGATTGATGGGCCTACCAGGAACCAACAGATTATTCCCAACCCATGGTCCCATAGCCATCCTAGTTGAACTCAGTGGGTCACAAAACAAAACAAAACAAAAAGACTTGAATGTGAACGTGGAAAACACATTGGGGTGTGTGTGACAGGAGAAAGAGGGAGACGGAAGCAGGTAGATGTGAAAGTCCTCAGCCAAACAAATTACTTTTTAGAAAAGCCTACAAGTAGAGCATTTACTAGAGAGTCATGAAACCCTCGGTTCAATTCCCATCACCACAAAATAAAAAAGTAATAATAAAGAGGAGATTATAGTGAAAGTCTAGCATAATGGGCACCTATATTCTGGTTAGAAATTTCAGAGAATACCAGATTACAAAAATGGAGCAAGGAAAGTCTAAGGTGAAAAATGTTCTTACATGATAGGAACATGTCAAAGAGACAGAATCTTAACGTTTATAAAAGCTACATCTGGCCTGAACCAGCCATGTGACCACCAAATTGTAAAGGTGCACGACACCCCATTGAAACAGCAGACAAATGGGTGGATTAAATAGAGAAAAGAATGCCCCGTCCTCCAGTGGAAGGCCAACTAGTGCAGAGATTCAGCGTGGGGCTTGTAGACAGCCACCAAGTGTCAACCATCAGTAACAACAGATTCAACCAGAACCCACCAACGATTACAAAAACCAGTGCATGATGTCTGGGAAATGGGCAGAATATATACACAGCCTTCAAGGGTCTTTCTGCAAGATACTGATTAATTCAGAGACAATTGCAGAATATTAAAGAGATAATTATTAATTGCAAAGAAACATGTGACTGAAGACTAGATTAACATGACCAATACAAAGACAAAGGAAATGTCAACCCTTACATATGGGCCAGGAAAGACACAGGTTTCCTTCTGTGGGCTACTTGCCCCAAATGCATGAGCTACAAGTGCTCATAAGAAACTGTTAGAGAAACACAAAGTGACAGACATCCTATGAAAGATTTGGTATATGTATGCTTCAAAAATATTTTGGTCTGAGCCATGGAGAACACCAAGGAAACAAGGCCTTCTAAAGAGAGCAGGAACAAAACCCATCTGAACTTACAGAGACCATGGCAGCATGTTCAGGGACCGCACGGGTTTGGGCCTGGTGGGGTCCCAGCACTCAGAGAAGTGGACACAAACCAAAATCCTTAACCCAGAACCTATCTCTAATTGATAACCACTCACAAATGAAAAGTTAGTTTTCTCTAATGGAGTCTCTCTGAGAATAAAAACCACTCTTAAGACCAGGTCCCATGGCCAGCAGTAGACAGCCAACACAAAACGAACACAATGGTATTTTTAAGAGGTTTTTTTTTCTTTGTATTCTATTCTTTACTACATGTCTATTTGCTTATATATCATGGTTTTAGATTTTGTGCTTTCAGGAGATTTCTGTGGTGTCTATCTGTGTGTGTGTCTATATGTTTTCCTTAGTTTTTCTGTTATTTTTTGTTTTGTTTTGTCTTATTCAAATTTGTTTTTATTTTATTACTTTTGGAAGGAAGGAAGGAAGGAAGGAAGGAAGGAAGGAAGGAAGTTTCCTTCCTTAAATGCCTGTTTTGGTGGGGAGTTTCTGGGAGGAGTTGAAGGAGAAGAACCCATAATCGGAATATATTATATGAAAAAAATCTATCTTTTATTAATTAAAAAATGTAAAAACAAATCAAAAATTTTTTAAATTAAAAACAAAACACAATTTGATATGTGAGTGTAGACTTAAAGCATTCTCACCCAAAGGAGAAATAAGGAAGATAATTATGCAAGAGAATATTTTGGTATGGAAGATAAAATTAAAGAATTATTATTCTAAGGTTAAGGAAACTCAAGAAATTTGAAAACTGAAAAAAAATCCATGGCTGGTGTGATGATAATTCTGTCAACTCAACATTTCCAGAGATTACCTGAGGTAAGAAGCCCTATCCTACATGAGGCACTGTTCTACATTTCTACATTCTATTCTATTAACTGGGGCCCTGTCCTGAATTAAAAGAAGAAAGTGAGTTAACAGCAGCATCCAGGTCTCTGTTTCCTGACTGTGAATGTCATGTGACTAGTGGTTTCAACCTCCTGCTACCATGCCTCCTTCACTATGACTGTGCCCCCACACACTAAGCCAAAGCAACCCTTTCCTTAAGTTTCTTTTGTGCTGTATCTTGTTGAAGCAATAATAAAAGTAACTAATATCACAGGGGATTGTCTTTCCCTATGAAGAACATCGTAGGAAGTAGTCACAAAATGTGAATCAATTGTGGAGGTGACAGTGCTGTGCCCTTGTTTACTTCCTGGTTTAGATTACCGTTTTGCATGTACGTAAGAATTTATTTTAATTCTAAAAAAAAAATGTGGTGTGTGCAGGGGTGGAGGGCTTGCAAGATGGCTCAGCAGGGAAAGGTGCTTGCTACCAAGCCTTGTAACCTGAGTTCAAGCCCTGCAAAGCCCTGCATGGTGGAAGGATAGAATTACCTCCTGAATGCTTTTCTCTGACATCCACACATGTACTGTGGCACACATGTGCTTGCATGCATGAACACACTCACACACACACACAGATAAATATAAAAAATGCTGATCTGTTTATGAGACTGATGCTGTCTACTGCATAAAGGGGGTACCTCATACCTGCATAAGCAAGGACAAGCAACTGCGACCAGCAAAGGGGGAAGTCAATGGAGATACCGCACTCTAGGTAAAGAATGCACAGACACATTGAGCCCGTGAGCCTGAAAGTACATTAAGATAAGTAAAACAAATCGAAACAAAAGTCGTCCTCCAGTCCTTAAAGAGAAGAAAAAAAGGAAGCGAACACTCCGTCATGTTGATTCATGCTCCCTTCTGCCACTTTCATTGGTCTCAGAACATCATCTTTGCTGTGTGGACACACAGTGGTGACATTGGCTCTGCAAACTAAGCAGCCTGGCTGCAGAGAGAAGGCCCTGTTTGGCTTTCAACCAGACCTGATTAGCAAAGACAGTCCAACACAGGCAGAGGAGGAGGGGTTTGCACCACACTCTCTGGGGCCCCAGAGTTCCTGACTACCCACAGGTCTCCAAGTCTGAACACTTTTGAGTTGAACATGTGTTTATGAATTCTCGGAATGGACAGGCTGATGGTACTTTCGCTACACCCACAAACTCACATTTGCTGGATTGAACAGAGAGCGATTTCAACCACATAATTGCCACAGGCTTTTATCAGCACCTGTTAACAAGCCCTAACCAACAGTAGATTGAGCTCAGTCTTCCAATTCATAAAGCTTCAAGATGTAACTATATCTAGCTCTCTATTTTTCTTTTTCTTCTTTCTTTCCTTCCTTCCTTCCTTCTCTCTTTCTTTCTTTCCATCCCTCCATCATCTCTATCTATAGATATAAAAATACAAAAATACTTATGTATTTATGAGATAGACACACACGCATACACACACACACACAGGAGAGAGAGAGTGTGTGACAGAGAGACTGAATAAGCACAACTTCAAAGTGAGCTTGCCAGGATCTCTATTTGATGGCTTTCTTATGCTTTTCTCTCAATGGACAATTTAGCCAAAGGAAGTGTTCAGAGAGCTTCCCAAACATACTAACATGGTAGTGGCAAATGGGGTAACAAAGAGGTTGCCCGGTGTTGGGCAGTCTACAGAAAGATGGCTTGTACTCTGCCTGGCACACCCTGAGGGCTTTTTGAGGGTAATATTGATCTTATGTGATTCTTCAATTTTTGCTTTCTTATGTAATCACATTAGACTTGGGTAGCATCTGATTAAGTCTAAATGCTAGATCACAGAGGAAAGTGTTCTGCTTATGAAGATCCTGCCTCCATCAGTTAGCCCAAACTTTGTTTGGGCATATGAATATGAAGATTCTTCTGAAAATTTCAAACTTCTGGAATTGAGAACCTTGGGAATTGTAAGGTAGAGGAGTCTTACACCATCTTTACCAGACAACTCCAAAAACTAGCTAGGAGGCAGAAAACCGAAAGCCCCAGGGAAGTCAGGGTTTCACGAGAGGACTATAAGATGGATAAAGAAATGTATTATAATCTCCTAATAAGAAGAAGCTCATATGCAATTCAAGGAAGAGTGAAAAGGAGAAAAAGTACCAGGAGGGCCAGAGGTGGAGGAGTAGGAAGGCACAAAGACAATCAGAAGCCAGCACTACACAAGGCAGGAGCTTGTGTCTCTGAGCAGATGTGAGAGAGAACAGCAATGTATACACATACCCAGGCCATAGAGGACACACAGTGCCAGCAGAGAGCAAGTGCTCCTGCCACTGGTGCTGGAAGGGCATTTAATGCAAGGAGCTCCACATCCCCAGCTCTAGCTTCCTTACTAGGCCTTGGCAGTACAAGGGCAAGGGTCCCACTGGGGACTGTCGCTCATCAGTCTGAGAAGAGACAGGTGCTGACAGCTCTGTCCCTGAGCAGCTTAACTGTAACCCATTCAACACCATGAAAGCTTCCATCAAGGATGGCATTTATGGTAACCAATGCCCTGGCACCCTGAAGCTGGCATGGCACATTGCACCTACACAGAGGCACGGCTTCTGCCAGCATCACCGCATCTTCTAAAGCCACTGTGTCCGGGTGCTCACATAGCAACTCATTATTAGATAATCTTTTATTCACTTTTACAGTATCATCTATCATTTTACAAGTCTAAATAGATGTGTGCACACATAGTTTTGTGGCTTTCACTTCACGGCAGCATTGAGTTCACCTCGATTGTTATGGAAGGTGATGCTGGGGGAAGAGGGCAGATCCAGCTGTATGTGGATGAGGACACTGTTCTGGTTTCAGATGCAGACTCCAGGCAGAGAATAATGCAGACTCACCCTGCAGAATGGATGAGGCTGCATCTCTCTCTGGATTTAATATCAGCAGCCTCTTGTAAGAACTAAAGTTTTCCAAGTGAGGTTCTGCTACTAGCTTGCTCACTGCCCTGAAAATGGGAGATTTAGTGTGCAAAAACAGAAAGCCTAACTCTTCCCATGAACACACACACACACACACACACACACACACACAAAACACACCCCACAGCACCATCAGACTCATGCCCCTGGTAATAAACCCTAACACAGACAATGAGGTGAACTGGAGAACATATCTGCAGTCCTGAGAATCACTGTATCATGTCAGGAGAGATTAGAACTCGACGGAAAAGGGCAACACTGTGTCAGCAGTGATTATGTATGTGGCGGCTCTCTACCGGGATCTCCCTCCTTTATGTCTTAACACTGGGGCATGATTAATATTTTACATACTGTCCAAAGTGGGAGTGGGACTTACCAGAAACTGTACTGAACATTTCAAACACAGATCATCCTCTGCCAAGAGAAAATCCTGCCCAGCTGGATATTTCGCGTTTGCAAAGCTTAAGAGCAATGAGATTCCGTGACTTGGAGAAACTGGCTGTCCCACTGATGCCTTGGCAAGACAGGCTGTACTTATCTTTTTGAACAATAGACTCAGAAAATGTATTTGCTTTCAAAAATGGTTATGTATTTGGGCTCTGCTGCCCAAGCAAGCTGCTGTTAGGGAATGCACCACACTAGGCTGGAAAGTCTAAAGCATAAGATTTAACCCCAAGTTTAGAACTCTTTTGAAGGTCAAATGCAGTGTAACAATCTTAATAGTATCCTTAAACAAACCAAGTAGGCTTCAAATACATAAATGACCACATGGCTCTTATTCTCAGCCTTAACTCAGGTATTTGGCTTCCCTGGGAAGAGTCAACCACATTTTTTATTAATTTTATTCCCCAGAGGACATAAAATTACCCAGAAGGAAACCACCACTCAATTGGTTCACATAAAATTGGAACATTGACAATACTGTTCTCCATCTTCTTTGCACTTTGTGCCCCCAGGAAAAGCCTGTGGTCACATGACCATGGGTGATGCAAAACTTCACTTATGGTTTAACATAAAATTTCCCAGAAAATGCAGATGTTGTGCAAAGGTGTCCAGGACAGCATACTCCTCAGGTATTTGTGCTTGTTTTCTGGCTTCCTGTTTGGTGATTATGGAAGTGGATATAGCCATGGATGACCTTCCTGTGGCATCTAGCAGGTCATCTTGGAATCTCGTGTTTGCTTTTTCTTTAGCAGGAGTTTGAATAATTAAGTTCCCTGAAATATTCATTAAATGAGAAATCTGAATGATCCAAAACAGCACCCAAATGAAGTCGGGTCTTTCAAACTTGGCAACAAGAGCCCACATAATGAGGTGAGAAGCAATCGGCTTCCTGTCTGCATGCGAGAACTCTGCCATGTGTTACCCTAACTCCAAAGCGCTGCTTGGTGCTGCAGGGAGATCTCCCAATAACAGCCTTCAAACCTGCTACTCAGTAACAAAAAAATGACGAGATAGGTGAGTGTGAAGCGAGAGGACTCCAACATCCACTGTGACCTGCAGGTCTCTGGGCCACCAGATCATCCAACAGACCTCAGGCAAACAGCAGAGAGGGGAGTGTGAAGGAACACAAACAATGCCTACTTCGAGGCTGCACTGTGCTGTGAGCACCGAGGAACAGATAATGACTTTGAGGCTGACACACTCACACCCAATATGTACAGAGTCCCAATCTGTCCAACAGGGGGCCGATCATCTGTTTCTAAGTAGCGTGCAAACCCTCTGATGGTAGTTTTGTGCAGGGCAGGAACAGAGGCATAGCAAACAGATGTAGGTCCCCATGGAAACAGATGTAGGTTGCTTCGCAAAGAGCCAAATTGTGAACATGGCCCCTCCAAATCCAGTCTCTCTTTGCCGAACGAAACTTCACACCAAGGCGATCAACACCGGATCAGGTTACACGCCACCAGCAAAGTATCCTGCTCTTCACCCATCCCCACATGAGGCACCCCTAACCCCAGCCCCTAAACATCCCTCTGCGAGCCAGGCAAAGGTGGATGGCAGGCAGTCTATCCAGACACCAGCCAGTGTTCACATACCTCAATAATCCTGTCATGAATTTGCAGGCCTCCTTCCTTGGCTGCCGGCCCACTGTCAACTATTTTGGATACAAAGATTCCTTCACTGGAGGGTCCATCTTGATTGTCCTTAGGGTTAAGAAAACACAGGCATGAATGCTAGGCATGGAAGCTGGAATGAAAAAATAAAATAAAATCAAAAACAACTTGGCACTCTGCGACCCCAACTTGTCAGAAGTGGTGTTAAGGGTAAAAGCTGTTTGTTTCCTTTAATTTCTGTTTTAACTGAAACTAGTTCATATGTATTGTAAAAATATTCCAAACCAGAGCCAAAGTCAGATGATGGGAGGAGTGTGCTATCTTCGAGCAGCCATCCTCTTTCCTCCACGAGACTTCTATTTCAGCGTGTGCATTCTGTCCAAAACATTTTAACACAGCACCTTCCTCCACACGAGTCTGCTCCTCCTCCTGCACATAGCAGGATCACACCGAGCCCACCCTTCATGCACATAGCAGGATCACACCGAGCCCACCCTTCATGCACATAGCAGGATCACACCAAGTCCACTCTTTGGATCCTAGCTGCATTTTCTCTTTTCATGTCCATTTATTTCCCTTTACCTTCCCACCCCACTTTCCATCCCACTACCTCCTCTTTTCTCTCTGCTCCCTTCCTCCCCTTTCCATCCTTTCTTTCTTCCCTCCGTCCTTCAATCCCTTTATTTCTTTTCTTCCCACCCTTCCTCTTTCCTTTTTCTCTCTCTTCCCCTTCCTCCATGCCTCTTTTCTTCCCTGCTTTGGGAACAACTAAGTCACACTTCCCAGCACTGCCCTGTTTCCCCAGACTGAACAGGACTCGAGTTTAGGAAGGATGGACAGTGTCCGCAGCTCTTACCATCAGATAAGATAAATAACTCTGATTTAGTATTTTGAAACATTTTTGCTCACAGACACCTGACAAAGAATCCTTAGCAATTTGAATAATTGGGCCAAATTTATACAAGAGGCAAACACAGTTGACTGGCCCTCTAGAGACCACCCTGAGATTTAACTAGACACTGCCCCCAGTTGGTACCCACACAAAGAATTGCTCCAGGAGTCACTATGTAATAATCTAATTATGGAATGAGATATTTACGAAAAAAGTCGAAGAGGTCGGCTCATTTCTCAAAGTCCCTCCTTTCCCTGACTGGAAAAGGATCCAACTGCTTGTTCTGGCCCCAGCTTGTTCGTGAACTTCTTTCTACATGGTACTGTGACAAGTCTTTTCTGAGTGTTTAGAAAGTTCTAGTGATTAACAGATGGGTTTTTAAATTACATGGCACATGCATGTGCTGTTTCCAAACAAAAGCATCTGATAATATGCTTGATCTTACCCAAAAGGCCAATGAAACAAGATGACGTGAAAAGGGAGCAGAGGACACTCCAGAGAACTCCAAACCAGTGTCATGCTAAACTCCTTCCCACAATGCCAGAAGAGCTATTTTAATAATGCTCTCTATAGAAGTACATAAAAATACCATGGCCCAAAACAACTATGAAGATAAAACCTTTTCTTCTTCAAACAGGGAAGAGAGATGGAGAGAGGGGAGGAGAACAAAATATAGAGTGGAAGGGAGGGGACCTATTCTAAGGCAAAGAGAAAGCACTCCACAGCCTCTTCTCCCTTCTNCCTCTATCTCTCTTTGGCTCTTACTCTACATCTCTCTTTCTATGTCTCTTGTATCTCTCCATCTCTTTCTCTCTGTGTATCTCTTTTTCTGTCTTCTCTGTCTCTTTCTAACTTTATCTCTACCTCTCCCTCCTCTCTCTCTC
>LOEQ01001806.1:293647-312665 GCA_001685075.1 Bramus lutescens
ACACCATAACAAAGCAAAAACGCCAAGTTGGCACAAGTATTAAGTGTTTATCCATTCTCCATTGCTGCATGTCATAGACATATCTCTAAGTGCCACCCGAGTTCCATCAGTGCTTCCTTAGAAGATGGGTCAGCATTGGCATGGGTGTTGCTTGAGGTTCTCTTTACCAGGCATCTCTGCTTACCATCTCAGCACTCAGCTCGCACTAACCCTTAATCAGCTAAGAAGCTACAAGTATCCTTTCTCTCTTAGCAGCCTCATTCATGCCTGCATCCCAATCCAGCTTCCTACACGAGCATCATAAATGCAAGCACAATGAGGGGTTCTACTTACCAAGGACTCATGAGACAGCGGGCGCCTGCATCACTTAATCCTCACAATAACCCCAGCAGTAAGAACTACTGCCATCTATCCCACAAGAGGAAAGCCTGAATTCAGATAGGCTAAATGCACATAGCTAAAAAGCAGCATTAGATCATAGAGGCTAGGAGATCTTCAAAGGCAATCTTTTTTCCCGATGAGAAAACTTACAAAACAGGGATGCAGAGGCCAAACATCTCATCAGTGTGACATTCTAATTAAGGCAGCTGAAGAGTCTCACTGGCCAGCTAAAGGTTTCTAAGCAAGCGGGATTCCCACAGAGGAGATGCGGATACATCTCATAAGAAAAGGACCTACCTCTGTTTAGCCACTTTACATTTCCTGGCCAGAGAAGAGAGGCAGGATGGGATTTGGGTTTTGGTTTGCTTTGCAAAATACTAAACTGTGTCTAAATAATTATTATAAAGGGATGCAAGAAAGTTCAAGCAAAAAACCTGACAGGAACAAGCAAGACCCAACACTGGAATTAGTGTAAGATGATGGTGAAGGCTGAGGCCAGGATACAGAAAATACGAAAGATGCTGTGGTAGTAAGTCAGCTGGGAAAGCACTTGCTTTACAAGCATGAGGACATGCGTTTCAAGGTACTGAAAAACTCTGAAAATACACACACACACACACACACACACACACACACACACACACGAATATATACACATAGGAATCACAAAAATGAAATGAAGGAAAACCATTCCCGACAGCCAGATTTCCCCCTTGGGTATCTGTCTCCTCTCTTAGCCTGTCTGGCTCCTCCTCTAACATATTCCAAGTCAGATCTATATATCAAGGTGTACTAATGTATTTGTTCAAGGTGAACTAACGGGATTTGTTTTATTGTCTTGAGTCAAAGAAAAATAAGAAGAGTTACTTTCATCTCAAGAGTTACTTTCATCTCAGGAGTACCCAGATATAAAATACACTTGCCCAGGGCCTAAGTGACAGGAAATACCTGACCAGCTACTACTTCTTAGGGGACGTAAGAATTGATAAATAAGCGATGTGGTCTGGCTGACAGCACTGTGCTGTCGGAGTCCCTGGCCTGGGCTATTTCACAGCCCAAACAAGCAGCAAACAGGAATTCCTTGAGAAACACACTCACCATTGACATCACTTTGAACTCAAGACCTGATCATGTGTATGCCTAGTTGCTCAGTTCTGGTTCGCCTGAAACTTGCTATGTAGACCAGGTTGGTCTCAAACTCAAGAGATCTGCTGGAGTGCCTCCCAAGTGGTGGGATTAAGGACATGTGCCACTGTGCCTGGAATTCAGCTCAGCTTTTTCCTGTGTACCAGAGATCTGTCAGACCCTCCAGGTGAAGGGCAGAATATATTTAGATTTTGATAAGCTTTTTCTGCTCTTGTAAGGAGACTTACAACCAAGACTACAGTAAACACATCCATGTGGAATGAAACTTTCCTCTGGTTTCTGCTGTTTGCTAAATGTGGTTTATATTTGTGTGCACTTGTGTATAAGAATACTCCTATGTACTGACGTGTGTATGTGTGTGTGTGTGTGTGTGTGTGTGTGTGTGTGTGTGTAAGATCAGAGGTAGGCATCAGGTATCTTCCTCTATTGCTTTCTACATTTTAGAAAATGGCTTTTACATTTTATTTTATACGGATGTGAATATGTATGTCAGAGGACAGCTTGAGGTAGTCAGGTCTCTCCATCATGTGGGCCCTAGGGACCAAACTCAGGTGAGCAAACACTACTCACTGAACTATCTCACCAGCAGCTCCAAAACTCATTTTATTTTATCTTATATTTTGAGACAGTTTCTCACTGAACCTGATCTTGCCTTTTGAGCTAAACTGGCTGGCTGGGATAGTTAATACCTGGAATCCCCCTGTCTCTGACCACCTTCCATCATTATAAATACAACTTCTGGCTTTTTATGTGGCTGCTGGGATTGAACTCTGGTCTTTGCACAGTGAGCACTTTACTCATTAAGCTGGTTACGCAGGTCCCCATGCATATCATTAGTTCAAGACCAAATCAACAGAAAACTCGCAGGAAAGCTACAAAATCAGGTTGGGGTTGTGTTTAAATTAACTTTTTTGGGGGGTTGGTTTTTCAAGACAGGGGTTCTCTGTGTAACAGCCTTGGCTATCCTGCTTTTTAAAAGGAAAAGAAGTGGGAACCCCACCACCACCACCTCTTTGAAAACCAGAAACCATCTTCCCAGGGAGTAGGCATGACCCTTCACCCCTCCTGGGGTGAGCCTGCCAAACAGCCTCCTGGACTCAGCATAATGAGTTTCTCAGCAATCACCACCCATAGAAGCAACTCTCCGCACCAGGATTTTGTAAACACTGGGCTTTGATGTGGTTCCACCTGGGGCAGAGGCAAGGTCTTCCTAGTTCAGGCTCTGTCTGCTGTAGAAGCTTTTGAAACGTAGTAAGTTAAGTGGATCTTAGTTTACAGAGGTTGCTTTAAAACCAACAGTGGGAGGTGGGCAGAGGAGGGGCCATCGTCACAGATGCAGTTAAAGGGAATCCCACCTAGTCTCCATGCTAAGTCACTTCTGAGCTTTCTTGTTCTGTCTTTTCCTTAGGGTGCTGTGTGTGCTGGCCAAGGCTTCTAGTGCTGAGCAATGCCCCCCTCCCCCTACACACCCTTACCAATAGGTCTTTTTATAAGTTGGCACTTGCCCAAGATCCTCTTTGTTGTTAGCTGAGGTCAAATGCTTACCAACTGAAGCTTTCCCATTTCCCTCCCCTTCCCAAAACTGGGGCTTCAAGGGACTAGATCAGAACAATCTGATAACATAGCCTAGGGTCATTACCAGCTAGGACACATGGCCTGAGGTCATCACCAGCTACAACACACAGCCTGGAGTCATCACTAGCTAGGACACATAGTCTAGGGTCATCACCAGCTAGGACACATAGCCTGGGGTCATCACCAGCTAAGACACATAGCCTAGGGTCATCACCAGCTAGGACACACAGCCTGGGGTCATCACCAGGTAGGAAGCCTGGGGTCATCACCAGTTACAACACACAGCCTGGGGTCATCACCAGCTAGGACACACAGCCTGGGGTCATCACCAGCCACAAGAAGGAAAACAGAAAAGCCCCAGTCTCTCAGGCTCTCCAGTTTGGTAAGATTTTCACAAAGATGATGGGAATCTATGAGCTCATTCTTCTGGTTTCGTAAAGTGGGAAAGGCTGCGGCCCCCACCCGACATTGAAAATGTCTCAGGCAGATGACGCTCATCCTTTTATCTACTACATATCGTTTATGACAAAACTGTCAGTTTTAAAAACAAAACTTTGTTTTTGAAACTGTGGTTTTGGCTAAAAGCTACAGGAATTCCACCATAAATCTCATGTCACTCCCCTTGAGTGAAAACACAGTGCGGTAAGTCACTGCCCACATTATTCCAGACTCCAGGCCCAGCACTGACTGCATCTCCTTTTGATCACTTCTCTGCATATCCCTCAACTCTAATCATTTGATTATGTCTAGTTGCCCCAAATCCTACCCCTGTCCCTACTCTAGTTTTGCGAGTGCTGCCAAACCCACTGTTTTCTATCTTAGTGATTTTAAATAGCTTTAAAAATGTGTGTGTGTGTATGTATGTGTGTGTGTGTGTGCGTGCACACGTGGGGGGTGCACATGTGTGGAGATAAAACATAGATCATGACCCTGGGCACAGTGGTGCATATGTAGAAAACCAACACTCAGAAAGCTGAGGCAAAAGATCACACAGTCTAGGCTAGAGTGGATTTGTAGCAAGAGCCTACCTCTAAACCTAAATGTTCCTTTGATTGAGCAAAGTTCTATCCATCTTTGAGAACTCAGTTCAGTGGCCCTTCTCTAGGATTCTTCCCCCTTCAGGGTATCTCTAATGGTCCTCACCTACCCCATCTGCCTCTCTATGGAGGAGGTGCGAGCTCCAGGAGGCCTGAGGCAGGGGATATTACCCATTTCTATGGGGCTGGCACCTTCTTCTGCTTGGGGATTCAGCACACCATCTTCTCTAGGTTTTCCTGACTCCCATTATTAGAGGCATCCATTGCTTTTGCCCTTCGAGTCCCCTTTTCATCACACTTTTCCCACTCTATAGTTCACACGTGGACTTGCTTTATGCCCAACTCAACCCCTGTCCAGTAATCATACTCTGTGACTACAGAGCTCCAATCTCCTTGGTCTCTACTGGACTTATCCACCCCTAGCAAATAACCGTGTTTACTATGTATTTGTTGAATGAGCAAACCTTGTTTTCTTGAGCTATTTTTAGCTGGTAAACCAGGAAATGGTCAGTGCTAGGAGAGAAAAAGCAACAGCAGACACTCAGCTAATTCTCCTTGAATGATGAGAGCCTGAAAAACATGGCTTGCTATTCCCCAGAACTCCTCCTGCAGACATTTTCTTCAAAGCTAAGTTGACAGAGGGGAATTCGGTCCCTACTGTCTAGTAGAGAGGCCATTGAGGGATGGGGTGGCCAAAGAGCTGCTCTTATAAGAAAACTGGATGGGATGGAACCTTGTCCTTGGGTAACGCCAAGGTGGCAGAACAGAGTTCAAGGTGTTATTTCCACATGGGGAGCCCATAGTCCAGTTCAGTAGGGAGGTCACTGATCACCCATTTCTAACCACATCTATACCACACAACTTCTTTCAGCCCTTCGGCTACACAATCAGTGAGGTAACCCAAAAGGTCAACAGTTTGAAAGAGAGGTACTACTAAGCCAATACCAACACACAAGCTTGAGGAACTTCAGGCACAGTACACTGCTTAGCATGAACCCGTCTGAGTGGGAAACAGCAGACACAGAACAAGGCAAAGAGAGACAGCAGAATGAAGCTAGTGAGTGTTTAGTCCTCACATCCCAGGCCTCAACCCCTCTTCTAGCCTCCACAGAGAAAAGGAAAGGATAATTTAGCAATTAACATACCACACATGGCCGGCCACCAATAATATTGAATCCCAGGGAGCCAGAGTCCCGGTGAAGGACAAGAGTCAGGCTTTTGGTTTCTTCACCCTGAAAGACAACAAATTAGTTAAAATGTTGATGTACAAACAGGAAATTGAGGGTAGGTATTTTATATATAATATATANATATATAATATATATATTTTATATATAAGGAAACTTGAGACCATTGGGCTAACTGCTTTATAAACCTTTATCTCTTGAGAAGTTCAGCCAACGAAAATTCTAGAACCCAATATGAAATTCAGCCCTGTCTTTAGGAACTCACAGACATGCCTGGATATTGTCTCAACCTGGGATGACCACAAAAGAATGTCTGGAGGTCTCCAGACAGGCCACCAAGCATTCATTATCAATGACTCTTTGGTTTACTGATGCAGCCTTCTTCTGAGTGGCCTGCTGGACGCTGGCTGTCTAGACAGCCACTCTCTTGTTTGTTTCTCTACGCTGCTCAAGGACAGCATTCACGTCATGTCACGAGAAGGTCAAATGGCAATCCTCTCGGAAACGTGAGCACATGCAGTGGCCTGTCAAAAGTCGTCTGTTTGGGGGGACTCAGGGGCGGGGGAGTGTATGTAGGAAATTGTCAGCTGCAAAATGTGGAGTGAAAACAGAAAACCCTGAATCATGCTGCAAAGAGGAGGGCTCGTTTGCAGAGCCATTACTGTCTGATGTACA
Source organism: Bramus lutescens (assembly GCA_001685075.1). Taxonomy (NCBI): domain Eukaryota; kingdom Metazoa; phylum Chordata; class Mammalia; order Rodentia; family Cricetidae; genus Bramus; species Bramus lutescens. The sequence goes on from LOEQ01001806.1 coordinate 299,649, forward strand.
TGAAATATAGAACCACTTAGCACAAAACATGCTGGGCAGGGCTGGACATTATGACATCCTTAAATCCAACAAAATGAAGTCACCTGGGACAGGTCACACAAGTAGCCAAAGGGACAGAGATGCCAGGCACCCTAGCTATTGCTCTAAAGTGATAGAAGAACAGGAAAAGCAGATGCAATCTTACGTTCAAACTGTTCCTCCTTGTTCTATGATATACACGTTAAGCTCACTAACACTGCTTTGGAATTTTGTCTAGCCAGACAGTTTACAGCTTTCTGTGTTGGACATTGGAAATCACTAAATCCATTTCTTCCTGTGCTCTCTTAGAAGGGTGAAAAGTTAGAAATACATGGTACTTTGGACAAGTTATCTTACATGGCTTACATGCCTGGCTTTCATAACAATCAATGATAGAAACTGTACAGTTACACACTAATCCAAGGCAGATGGTTGTGCTTTGACAACCTCAAATGGTGTACGAAGAAAAATGCATGATCAAATGAACACAAAGTTTATTTTCAAATCTCCTATGTGAGAATCATGAAGAGAGAAGAGGGGACAAGGGGAGGAAGCAAACTTGGAAGAGAAGGGGAGAAGAGGTGAGGGAAGGGGGAGGATGGATGAAAAGAAGGGGAAGGATAGGGGCAAAATGCAAAGAATTTTATTATACTGCATATCCAGTGGTAACAGCTAATCTTTTCAGTGCTCACTACGTGCCAGAAACTACACTTGAAGTGGAGTGCTTAATTTTGACGTGAATGGCCTTCTGTATATGTGCTGCTTTTATTGGTCCATGAATCAATCTCTTTTGGCCAATGGCTTAGCAAAGTAAAGCCAGGTGGGAGATCCGAATAGAGATATAGAGAGAGTAGGTGGAGTAAAACAGATGCCAGCCAGCCACCAAGGAAATAAGACATGTAGAAAATGAGATAATGCCACAGCCACAGACTAATAGAGATGGGTTAACTTAAGATGTAAGAGCTAGCTAGAAATATGCCTGAGCCACTGGCCAACTAGTGTTGTAATTAATATAGTTTCTGAGTGATAATTCATGTCTGGGCAGCTGGAAAATGAAAGTCAGTCTCTGTTTACATTATTTCATTTACTAACTCACACAGGTTTATAAACTGATGTCATTACCATTCTCCCACTATAGGAAGACTGCCCCAAAGTTGCTACCTGTCATTGGGCTAACACTAAATTGAGCTTGTATATAGATGAACACCCTCCAGTCCTATCCATCTGTCATACTTCTTTGTCTCACTGTAGCATGGAGAAGGTAAACTTAAGCAGGTCTGCAAAAATCTATACCCTGCCCCACATGCTTGAACTGCTAAAGTTCCAGGAAAGGAACTTATTGTAGGAAGACTTGCCCAGGAGACAGAAACAGAACAAAATCTTGTTTGAATTGAACTATGTATCTCCAAAGGATGCTACCTGAGGTGCCCAAAGACATGGCTTCAGGTATCTTCTGAGCAATTAAGAAAACTATGCCAGAAACACAATATTCCTGAGCCCAACAGCAGCTTGTCCCGATGATCAATTTGGCCTCCACCTCCTCCCCAGAAGCAATCCAAGGGAAGTAAAAAGGATACTTCACAACCGCCTTAAACTAGTCTGCTGGCCAGACAGAATTCAGATGGCACACCTCTTAGGGTTGAGTCACAACAGTAATCTAACATGCAGCAGACTCACCAGGGATGCTGAGCTGACTAAGATGAACTCCACTGTGAGCTGGGTTCTTTCATTTCTCCACCCAGTTACCAAAGGTTAGTCTCCGTTCTTCCCCCATGTGCTTCATTCTGCTTTTCCTTTTCTACTGCTTTTCCCAGCAACCTTCACTAGTTCAGTTGTGCAGATGAAATATAAACTGTGGTTTTCAATACCAGATGCCAGACAACATGCTGGAGGTACTAAAATTCATCTCTGAAAAACTGGGTAATCTGTTCCTGGGCTCAAAATGCTTCAAAAACGAGTTGTGGAAATGGTTTCCATACAGTTATATTTTCACTAAAGAAAGAAAGGCATCCAAGGGAGATGTGCAAGGGCCCTCACCCTTGCTGCCTTCCTAACGCTTCGCACTTTATTATAATGGTATCTTTAATTTAGAAGAATATTTGAGCAGTACTGCATCGTTTGGAAGTTTATCACAAGCCATGTTATGCAATTTTCTTCAAAATTAAATGTGGAGGATCAGACACCGGAACAAGTTCTTCTTATGTGAATGGCTGATTAAATGGCACATAGGCCTCTGAACACAGGCATTCCATTAGCACATTAGACCTGGAGAAACTTAGGCTCAGAGACAAACACATATAGGCTCAAGGTTGGGTAGAAGTAAAGTAGGAGGAGCCTAAAGACTACAACCCAAGGCCTGTGAAACTCCAGCACCCATGCTTTCTGTAGGATGATGACAAATGTTTACATTCTGTCCTAAATCCGTCTTTCCCAGGTATGTCAATCTGCCACCTGAGTGACAGCAATCTGAGAGGCAGAAGAAATACCAGGCTGACACATTTAACACCGGAGGGGGCAGGTGTGATGACAAAAATAAGGAAGGCAGCTCAGACTCTGAGCAGAGCACAGACGAGATAGGCTGGGAGTCAGCAGAATGGCAGTGGGGCACATGGCCAGACAGAGGGGGTGATGGCCCTGGGAGCAAAGGGGATGGAAAACAGGTGTCATTTGAGCCATTACAAACTATAAACTAGGAAGGCAGAAGGGGGGGCAGGGTTCCTAGGGATGGCTGCACACTCCGGAGAGCACCAAGACCCACCAGATCATGGGGTTTAAGCCTGAGAAGGAAGCAAGAGAAGGAAAACGGCAGCAAGCAGAAGTGAGGAGAGCCCTCCTCGGGAGCTTTGCCTTCAGTTGTCCATACTCTGATGATTCCCATGTCTCTTCCCCTGAAGGATTTCCCAGAACCCAACAGACAGAGGAGCACTCCACTGCAATAGGGGTGGAAAAGAAAAGCAAGTCATTAAGGAGCCCAGAGACACCACTATTTCTTGTAGCTGGACAGACAGTTCTAACACACTACTGATATGCCGCTGCCAACCTAGAACTCTATCCCAGGAAATGGCTGGGCCCTTAGTGACATGCAGGTCTCATTGGGAGAGTCTTAAACTTTAGGGTAGAGAAAGGGCACAGATTAACTTTCAAGAAGGGGCTATGGCTATCAAGACTTGATCAAGGGCATGAAACTCCCAAATGGAGCAGGCCAGCAGGTAATAAGAACTAGAAGCTCACTTCCCAGTAACATAAAGGTGATTCTGCTTAAAATACACATGGCTACCCTCTTCCAATATGGACCTACTGGATCATCTGACATCTCAGCTGCTCAGCTTACACCTCCAACAGGCAGCTATTTAAGAATTTGAGGAGGGAAAGAAACTTCAGAGTGGAAGTTACCTATATCATATACTGCCATGAACCTCCTAATGATGTTTTTTCACCCAAGGACTTTTCACTTAAAGTGAGGCCATATATATATGAGTGGTCCCATGTGACATTGTGTCCTAGTATCACCCGAGTATAAACAGACTTTATGATGCTTTCATGTGACAGAACACATTTCTCAGATCATCTGCTTGTGAAGTGATGTGTTACTCCACTTTGATTATCTGAGAGGCACTCTTCCAAGGGCTGTTCTTTCAGCACTGAAGAGTGAGACCTGCCCTCTGGAGACAAAGTCCCTAAGGATTTCAGTCTTATTCTGTTCCTCTCCCCTGGCTTCAGAAGCTTGGCCCCAGGCTATCCCTCACCAGTATTGCTCCTCCCTCCGTCCCTGTCGCAGTCACTATGAATTCTTCCTAAAACTCCTTTTTTTGCCAAGCGGCGGCTGTTTCCGGCTCATTGCAGTTGTGGGCTTGTGGAATGGAGTTTGTTGAACTGGAAAGCTGCCCAGTGGGTATAGGGGAAATGAAACTGACTGACTGACCGACGGCTAGGCTGTCTGGGATGACAGGACACCTCTCGGCTTCAGATTAGTAAAGCTCCTTGAGGCTCACACAGCTGGGAAACAGACCCATCTGCTGACTAGTGACATGAAAGTGCTGTATGTTTGGCTGTCGCCAAGCAAAGAATGTGCAGAGTTGGGGGTTGGAGGGACCAGGAGACAGAGCCCTCTGCCAGTAGTTCTGTAAGGAAGGGCTGGGGATGTCTTCATTCCCTGCACTCGGAGGCTTTGTCTTCTTTGTAGTTCAGGCTTCACCAATGAAGCAGCATAGACTAAGCCCTCCTTGTAATTCAAATTCAAGTGGAAATAAAGGGTTCTTGGAGGAAGAACAGAGAAGAACACTGCGTGAGCCTAAGTTAGAGGAGGTCATGGACACGATAATTGAATATAAGCTTCAGTTGGATGAGACAGCCATGGGAGCAAGAGCAGGACGTGTGGATGTGTGGCTTACCAAGACAGGCATAGAGAGAATGGAGAGAGATGAAGGGCCCAAGAAGGCTGGTATTTGGGACCAAAGAACAGCTTTTGTGTGGGGGGGGTTAAGTTATGCAGAATATCTCTCTCTCTCTCTCTCTCTCTCTCTCACACACACACACACACACACANTCTCTCTCTCTCTCTCTCTCTCTCTCACACACACACACACACACATCTGCAAGCTAAACAGCACGTGTTTGCAAAATAATGTAACAAACAGTTCTCACGTCTGCCCTACTCAAAAGTTTGCCACATTATTTAAATAAACTGCAAAACCCCTGAGTGTTTAATTTTGCATTTCCACCAATAAGCTAAGTTTCAAATTTGTATCTTTAATTTTTGCCATTGACTCATTTGCTTTCCCGGTGACTGGTTCACAGGCAATGATTCATGGAAATAACCAAACACAGTGCAAACCACCATCATGACCTCAAGTGCGACATCCTTAATGTGTCCATCAAGAGTGTCATGCTGGGACTGTTTGTGTGCCCTCAATATTTAGATGTCAGGTGGTTGGGAGACGACTCAGTCGGTAAAGTGCTGGCCTTGTAAGCGAAATGACTGCCACAAGGACTGGTGGTGCATGCTTGTAATCCCAGTGCTGGAGATGTGGAAACTGGCAGACTCCTGGGGCCCTCTGGCCATCCAGCTTACCACACATACCAAGTTCCATGCCACTCAAAGACCTTGCCTCAGAAACCAAAACGGACATCACCTGAGGAATAACACTGAATATTGTCCTATATACTATACATATATTGTTTCAATATTCCCCCACATATATATATGTATACACACATATATGTTTTAAATCTTCTTTTGTTGAAATCCTAAGTCTCAATATCAATGGAAGAGTCAAGGCATGTTGAAATGTGATTAGGAATCAGTGTATTCATAAGAGGCCCCAGAGGGTCTTTGCCTCTTCTGTAAAGGCATGGGAGGAAGGAAGAGAGAGAGGGAGGGAGAGAAGGAGGGAGGGAGGGAGAGAGGGAGGGAGGGAGGGATGGGAGGAAGAAAGAAGTGAAGGAATGAAGGAATGAAGGGAGGAAGGAAGGAAAGTTGGTTGTCTATGAGCCAAGGTTGCCCCAGGCCCTCACCTGACATTGAATGTGCCACAATCGTTTTCTTGGGCTTCTCAGGCTCCAAAGCATGAGAAACCAGGTTCTACAGCTTACAAACTACCCAGGTTATGACATTTTTGTTATAGCAAGTCAAATGGACTAAGAGAGGGTGGGTAAGAGTTTGTGAAATTTTGTTTTTAACAGGGTCTCACTATGTAGCACAGGACAACCCTTGAATGTGATCCTCCTTCTGTAGCCTCCTGAATACAATGGTAAAAGGGTTTTTTTTTGTTTTGTTTTTTATTTTAAATATCCAAAGACCCACCCCAAAGTATTTTCTTTGCCAAATTAGATAGAGAAAAGTCTACCTCACTTAAGAGTTGCAAGACCATTATATTCTTGTTTATAGGATCTGGGAGTTCCTTTCCAGAATCCCTGAATATCAGGGGAGAAGATGCATGTCATCCTTCAGACCACAGTCTGATAGCCATCTCACACTAGCTTGGTACCTTGCTTCCAATTCTGACCCTCAACCTGATGGGATTCTGTCCCTCTCTTCATGGTCCTGCAGAGGGGCTGTGGGCACCTGACAACAGCCACTGGAAAACAGGGTGAGCTGCTTGCCAAGATCTCTTGGTACTCCCATCCCAGTTCCCAAGGCTGTGATTGCTGCAGGCCACACTCATACCAAGGTTACACATTGTCTTTGCTCTATTACACACTGGTAATTATACATGCGGCATGGTGAGAAAGATGGTCACCTAAGACCATATGTTAGTTATTTTCTTTACAAAAGTAATCATTATGTTACACCAATCCCATTCTTATTGGGAGTAGCTTATTAGGACACCATTGCTGGAGGCAGGGAGAGAGTGGTGGCCTGACAGATACAAAGCTTGAATAGGCAAAGAGTGTCAGGAGTGTTTTCAATTCATACAAAGGTGTCCCCTGAGCTAAAGATGCTCTATTTTGCCTTTGTACCAATCAACATCCACCACAGTATACTGTATACTGGTACTTAGCATACAAGAATCTGAAGAACTGATCAACAGAATATATTTGGAAGGACTTCATGTACTTCTCTCCATGAACCCCTCTTAAAGTAACTTGGATAAAAATGAAAGAAATGAAGTACTAATTCATTCTGGACAGCATCACTGTATTTCTTTATTTATTTTGCCTGTGTGTTTTTGATTGCCAAGCTCTGTTTTGCTTTGTACTCCCCATGCATTGCACAGGATCTGTGAACATGAATGGAAATTACTGCACCAAAAGAACAACCAGAAAGAGCCAGGAGGCAGAAAAAAACAAGGTCTCCTGAATAATTTGGGAGCATGGGTACCTTAGGAGAGGGTTGAAGGGGAGGGGAGAGGCAGGGAGGGGAGCAGAGAAAAACGTAGAGCTCAATAAAAATTGATTTTAAAAAAGAGCCAGGAGGAACATAGTGGGCAAGCTACTGAACTGTCTGGGTTCTGATCTTGTCACAGTAGGGAGTAACAAGGTCTCCCTGAGGATGAACTAGAAGACTCCATCCATGCTCCATCCTACATGGTGCGAGCCACATATGACAACAGTCCTTTCAAAGCCTTTAGGAGACTTCTGGAAGAGTAGCGCTCAGAATGATAAGTTGTTCTTATTTTTTAATTTGTTAAATTTTAATGAAAGTATAATTACATCCTTTTCCTCTTTCCTTCTTCTAACCCTTCCTATGGCCCCCTTCTCCCTATCAAAGTCATGGCCTCTTCTCTTGCAACTATTATTGTGATATACATATATATGCATAAATATATAAATACAACCTTCTGAATTCATTTAGGATTGCTTATATGTATGTGATTTCAGGAGTGACTAATTAATATCAGATAAAGCATTCTTGTTTTGATAAAAGTGCATGAGATTGAAGTCAGGAAACACTAGGTTTGCCTTTAGAATTCCACTTCTGGTTTTAACCAAATGATTTGGAATATTTCTGTTTGGGGGAAGTATTTTTCTGGTTTTGTTCATTTGTTGCTGTTTTTGTTTTTCATTTTGTTTTGTATATGCACTTGTGTACCTGTTCCTGTGAATGTACACATATATGCAAATGTGTACTCATGTATGGGAAGGAGGCCAGATGTCAACATCCATGGTCTTCCTTCAATTGCTCTCCACTATATACACACACACACACACACACACACACACACAGAGTCAAGTCTCCCTGAATCTGGAACTCATCAATTCAGCTAGGCTGGCTGGTGATCACGCAAAAGGAGTTCTCTAGTCTCTGCCTCCATCAGGCTGGTGTCATAGGTGTACACTGCAGTGCTCGCCTTTTATGTGGGTGCTGGGGATTCAAACTCTAGTCCTCATATTTGCATAGCAAGCGCTTCACCCGCCAAGCTATCTCCCCAGTTCCTGCCTGAAAACATTTTGTCTCCGTAAAGAAAGAGAAGGACAGCAGGCAAATTCTACTTTATGAAGATGATGCCTCAAGACACTAACATATGTCTGTGCACAAGGCACTCTAAGGTGTCAGCAACCAGCGAAACCTGCTGGGTGCTTTTCTTCCCCTTTAAGCACTCTGGGGACCAGTACAGTGAGTACTACCTAACACAAAATCTCTCATTAATCAAATACTTACCCAGAGAGGCGAGCATCACCTCCTAACATTAAAAGAACCACCCATACATAAATCCCAGGAGGATTTCCAAGCCCAACTGTTGAGTTATACACGCTGACTCCAATATAACTAATATATCTGTAAACAAAATCCTCACCTTCTCTATAAACCATTGAGACAGAAAACAACTGTCAGCCCACATTTCTTTGAGCTGAAAGGGGCTGTTTTGTTAAATACACTAAGGAATGGCTATTTGCTAACACTTGTCAGAAATAAAGAACACCCAATGGCAAACACTGAATAGATTCCTTTCAAAGTCTTCACACATCTGGAATACTTTTTGATACAATTATTTGTTAAATTAACTTATCACCACTTCTAAACTGCCAAACGATTTTTGGGGATTTGGATCTTTACACAGCTTGATCTGGGTGGATCTCATAGAAGAAAAATGATGCCTCCCAAAAACCTGAAGACAATCTGAGGGGGGGATGACATAGAAAAATGTATTGTTTGTAACATAAGCCCATTCTTCATGAGCAACCCAAAAGGTTTTCATGGCTGATAAGGGTGCCCATCGAGTACTTATGAGGCACAGGGCAAGGACTCTAACAGGGAGAGGAGCTCTCAACCAGACAGACCCTTCTAATTATAGTTATAACTAGCATACATTCCATGAACAAGGGCGAGCTTTAGGACACTCGATATCATCTGTAAGAGCAGAGAAGCCTAGCTTCGGATGCTGGAGCAAGATAGGAAGGATAGGGAGTAAGTTGTTTACCAAGAACAAACCTAGGTGGACAGAAAGGCCCAGGGCAAGAGGAGCTAGGTAGGAAGCGAGCAGGTTCCCTGGGGAAGCATGATTGGCAGCACTATTCCAGGGAGAGAAAAGGGCAGGTGCAAAGGTTCAGGGGTAGTTAAATTGGGAGCTTGGAGGCTTGCCCACAGAGTCCTCAGGCGTCACTGAAGCTGACACAAGACAAAGGAGAACACCAACAGGTGGAAGCAGTAGGAAGCAGTTTGCTGGACCATTTGCCTCCTCCCACCCAGGGCAGAGAGATCACAGTTGAAGGTGGGATGAGACTTAACATTTGTAAGAAGTTATTGCTAGTGCTAGGTAAGGAATGGTGTGAAATAAAAGGGTATAAAGAGGAACTTCTGGTCCAGGCAGATGATGTTGCCATAGTGGTAGCTGAAAGAAAAGCCAATCTTGTTCCTCACTGTAGAGGAGATGCAGGTAGATCTGACTGTCGCAGCCTGGGGAATGCCAGTCTCTTAAGTGTGTTGATGCCAGGGCATGTGGCTACACATGCCCCATCACTAGCAACACAGGCACAGCAGGAGTCAGCCAGTGCAAATGTTAGCTGTGCTGAGGTTGAGAACCTCTGAACAAAACGGAAGACTGAATGACCTAGAGAAGAGAGACTAGAGAGGTGCAAGATAGGTTTCAAAGGTACGAATCTCAGGAGTCCATGACTGTCTGGACCCCAGGAGTCAAAGGGCAGAAGGCACAAGGATGGGCCTCAGCTTTCTCAGCAACCCTGAAGTTTCATCAAGAGATTCTCTTCTGCCAGAGAGCAAAACCAGACTTGTTCTAGAATTCCTTTACTCTTATAGACAGGTAGGTAGGTCAGGGAGGTCAAGGAGAAAAACTGAGGGTGGGAACAAGTCTCTTTAACTGAAGGATAGCACCCATGCCGGACTACTACTACCAAGAGATGTGGCCTCAGGCAAGCCAGAGGTATCTTCCTAGAGCACCACTGTTGACGGCAGTTTAAAAATATTGTCCTGGTCTTAAAATGTTTAGACAATGATCTGAAGGGTAGGAATTAATTCACCCAGCATTTATGAAGCCAACACTGCATAGAGGGGAAAAAATCATAAAACAGGACTGGGGGGGGGTTAGATCAGTGGTAGGGTACTTGCTTAGCATGTGCAAGATTGTGAGTTCCTGAGACTGTTCAGTAGGTGAGACTGTGTGGTATGGGTTTCACCACATTCTCCAAGGATTCCTAGCACACTGAGGTCTGAAAAAGCACTAACTTCACCCAGAGCAAACCACATGGTACAGTCTGGCCAAACCCAGGGTGCTCAGGTGCTGTCAAATACAGAATCCTAAGTCAATATGAAGAACACCAGATCGTTTATGACGCAAGTTTTATTGCATGCTTCAGTTTACAATGGAGAAAAAACACTGGAATTTAGAAAAATATGAAATAAAAGTTTTGTATATGAGAGTTTCCAGGCAACCTAAATCCGTCTGCCTCTGGCAAAGAATAAACAGAACCTAGGAGGGACAGAAAGTTGGCCCAATGAAATACACAAGTCCTTAAACAAGTTCCCAGTGGGAGGGGTTACAGCTGACACAGGAATTGCTGACCCTCTCAGCAAAGGCCATGGAGGGTTAACTTGGGGACAAGAGGAGCAAGCTTCCCTAAGACCTCAGCTGAAGCTGGATAAAGGTTGAAGCCAGAGGCCGCAGCAAGGGCAGTTTTGGATCAGGACATCCTTAGCTGTCTCCAAGCTTGGCACAGAGTTCCATGGAAGTCCTGAGCAGGGAGGGCTCCAACTCCAGTATGGGAGCTTTGTGTCTCTTGAAAATCAACATCTTGTTCTTAGGTGTCGCAACCTTGATTCTTGGTCCCACTTACGCCACAGTGCTCCAAAACACATCCACGATTTTGATTCAAGAATCATATTTTTGATTCTAAGAGAGCGTTTACCCAAACATCCCAGAAAGAAAATAGAAAGGCAAGAAGAAATAATAAACTATCTCAACAATGAATGATATATGAGCTCAGAAGGAGTGAATGGCTTATTTATAAATAGGCGTCACTTGTAAGATGACACAGGAAGCCCAGATGACAGCACAAACAAGAGACACTTGGAAAAGCCTTCACCCCAAGCCTGGCGCCTGGCTGAAAAGCAAGCTCAGCCCTCTGGGTGAGTTGCAAGCTCACCCGAGTCTTTTGTGCGCCTGTGCGGTCCTCCGTGAGCCTTGGAGCTGTAAATATTTGCCCTTCGCCCAGAGCTGGCCAGCTGTGGAGACTGCAGCTGACAGACAGGCCAGAAGCCAGGAAGGGGCTGAAGGATGGAAACTTTCAGGCCCCTGTGTGCAGGCATGGAAGAAAGAGTAGGGGAGGAGAAGTGGGGAGAACGTAGCAGACTCAGGTCCCTGGGGACCCCATGGACAAATATGCTTCCCTCTCTGACAGGCCATCTGGAGCAGGCAGCCAGAGTGGCAGCAGCAGGGTCCACACCCCTTACCAGGAGGCAGAAGCACCTAGCTGTTGCAGTGGCAGTCTTGCTTGCTGGCAAACCGGCAGNGGGGGGGGATGTGATCTCCGAGAGGACACTTGACAATATCTAGAAACATTTTTGGGATGTTGGGGTTTGAGAGGAAAGTCTATTGGCATCGGGGAGGTTGTCCCAGGAATACTTTTCAGTGTTCTACAGGGTACCTGACAACAGAAGTCCTAAAACACAACCCCAACAACAAAGAGTTACCAAGCCCCCAAATATCAACCCACGCCTAGATGGAACCAAAGCCCAGTAAAACCTGTCTGCATAGAAGGCAGAGCCTGAACTCACTCCTTTCTTGTGAGTGCCACTACTAGGGTTTTAGATGGGTTATATAATCCCCCACCCCCATTGGCAAGTGCCCTCATCTGTAAGGGTTAGGTGATGTGTAAAGTACCTCACCTCCCACTGCTGTTGGCCCTTAACAGAGTAACTGGTCCTGGAGGTTAACACACTTGTGGTTAAGAACAGGGACTAGGGCAGTGCTTTTCAACCTTCTTAGTGCTGTGACCCTTTGACCCTTGCTCCTTGGGTTATGATAACCATCGACCATAAAAGTATTCCATTGCTGCATAACTGGAATTTTGCTACGGTTATAGTCGTAATGTAAATATCGGATAGACAGGATAGCTAATCTGTGACCCCACTGGGTCTAGCGAGATGGATGATTAAAACCCACTTCTGAACTTTAAGCCCTGACCTAAACATAAGATTGTCCCTACAGGGGCCTTAGTTTTTCTATTTACAAAATGGCACACATTGTACCTATGTTCCTTACTGGGCGGGGNTGGGGGGAGGGTGGGGAGGAAGAAGAAAGAAATGAAATGATTTGGAGGAGCTGAGGAGGATAAAACCTCAGGATTGGAGGCTGACATAATTACCCTGATCGGCAGGGCAGAGGAATGGCCCAGGAGTGGTTTAAGGTAATTGCAGGCACTCTCAGACAGGCACTCTGCCAGTTCATTTCCTCCATTCTCACCTTGATGAAAATAGCATCCTTTGACACTAGAGGTAGACTGAGGCACCCGTGGCAGATAAGCCACAGGCTGGCTCCCAAAAGGTAGAGATCTGAAATCAGTTCTAACTCCAGGAGACTGGCACTTAATTATCACTTTCTAGTTATTGGGGGCAAGGTGGGGGGTCGTTGGATTCTTTCTGGATTGCCCAAATGAGTACTCTCTTAGGGTGCCTGCTTGCCTGTGTCTTCCTGCTGTAGGAAACCACAGTTTCCAACTTCAGAGGGGTTAAGCTGCATGCTCAAGGTCAGTCAGTGAACTGGCAGGAAAGCGTTTGAATGCAGCCCTTACACTGGGGCCTCTCTCCTGGCATCCTTTTCAAGCTGCGCAACAGCTCTGGGTCCCCCTGATTATTTTTTGGGATTTCAGCAGATTCATGGATCCAGGTCACTGTGCAGTGCCACATCCACAAGGGCCATGACTCTCGTCTCAAGACAGGATGAGCAGTTTCCCCAGGATCACCAGAAAGGCCTGCAGGGCAAAGCCTCTCAACACAACTCTGATTCTGAAATTTTCGACACTGGGTTGTGGGTTCCTTTTGGTGTTTGCAGGCACTCTCCAGCTCCCCCCCCTCCAAACTACTGTTGCTTCACCTTGCCCTGT
>LOEQ01001806.1:313649-331632 GCA_001685075.1 Bramus lutescens
CACATCCTGCCTCAGCGGCCTGGCGACCCTCCTTCTGCCAAAGGGAGGGGGGCCGCGAGGCAGAGGGGGCTTAGGCGACCACGATGCAAAGAGACCTGCCGGAGACGAGAGATGGACCCCCTCTTAGGGGGTCTTCTCTCCGATCTCTTGGAGGCTCTGCTAAAGGACAAAATACGACAGCAGCGAGCACCTCGCTCGGTTTGGAGCTGCTTGTTGTGGCTTTCGCCTGCAGAAGTTTTCCGCAACCCTTCAGGACTTTGCACTCCTCGCCTCCTCTTTTCTCTTGTGTCTGCTTTTAAGAGCGAAAAATATCTCCGACACCGCTATCTCTGTATTTACGGTCTTTATTTATTTATTTCTCTAGGGGAAAAGTTCCAGCCGCTGCAGGACGCTCCTGCTAAAACTTTGGTCGCTACCAGAGGATCTGCGGAACCGCAGAGTTTATCAGCGGAGGTTTCTAGGACCAGAGGGCGAAATTGCTGGAATTAGACCTCCCCTCCAGCTGTCTGGGTGGGACAGGCCAGAGTGGTTGGCCGGGCCCACTTCTCTTAACACCTCTGAAAAGAGGGCACTACAGTATGGCATGCGTTTTGCTGGGAGCTTCTAAATCCGTCCCTTTAAAAACCAGCTAGGCAGTGTTGTGAGAGCGCACATTAGCTCCACTTGAAAACTATTTGCTCTGCTTAAGAAAGCCCTGACTCTGGCGGTAGAAGAGCTGGGGGAGCTTAGAACTTCAAGTCCCTGTAACAACACCCACCCAGTCATCTAGGGAGCTATATCCCTTCAGCTTGTTTTTGTTGTTTTGTTTTTCTTAAGTGTATTTGTTTGTTTGTTTGTTTCGCTTTATCTCCATCTCTCCACTGGCAGTGGCGAAGTTCAAAGACTTGCTGCAGATGAGCGCTTTTGAAAATTTTGCGTCTTTTCGGAGTGTGAGTCAGTGGTTCACGTGGAGCCTGCGTGTCCACATTGAAAGAATCTACCAGNGAATCTACCAGCCATGTAGAGGCTGCTGGTCTATAGGCACCCTGAATTTCAATTTGATTGAAAAGCCCTTGCCATCCTGGGCTCTGGATGTTTCTCTTTTCCTCCAGGGCAGCTTCTCAAGCCGAGTTTGCAAGCCTGACATTGTAGTCTGCGGCAATACCTGTGAGTGTCGAAACAACAGTTGGAGGATTCCAGCCCAAGTGGGAAAGTTCATAGCATTACACATACAGTTGGTAGGGTTTGTTCTTTCCTTTTTTTTTTTCTTTNAAAAAAACCTCCCAAGGCTGTAGACATTCCTAAGAAACACGCAGTCAGTCCTGGTGAGAGTGAAGTCAAGCTCTGGAATTCTCATTCGGAATCTGCTGCCAGTTTCTCCAGAGAATCTGGAAACAGAGAGCTAAGAGTTTTGTGTTTGGTGTGGACCCAAGAATATGGGATTACAGTATTCCTTTTGCCTAATTGTTTTTATTTCTGTGCTTTCCAGAGCTGCTGGAGACCCATGACCTTTACTAATGAACTGCTTCATTGAAAGGAAAGAATTGCCTTGATGTCTATAAGGATTAGTGTTCTGAACTGACCTCTACAAAGCTGTTGCTAGCCAGATTGTTCAGTGCACGGCTGAGGTCCCTCAACGGTGTTCCTTAATTCGTACTGATGATATTTGGTGTCTAGTTATGATACTTTCATTTTATTGCTTCAATCAATTAGCGCATTTCTTTTCTAGGATGCTGAGTGATGTGAAATACTCATGACCTTTGCTCCGATAAGCTCGGGCAAGGAAAATCCTCCACTGGTTCATCTGTTAAAGCATCTCATATGATGGTAAGAGGCAGATTCTTTCAGCCAAGGTGTGTGGGCTTGTCGGTTTCATAGACAAGCTAGTGTCAACAGGGTTGATAATCTTCAAACCAAACTGGTTTTAAGGAACAGAGCAAACTCCACAATGCAGTATAAATGGGAGATTAGCACTTACCTGAGATGTACACTTTAGTTCAGAGCTGTCCCTTCACCCATCTTTTGCCCCTGATGACAGACTGGGGGGTGGGGGGGGACACAGCTGAGGCAACAGATAATCTGTCCTCTGTTGTCATTCTGCCCCTTCAGGCAAAGCAAAGTCTTCAGAAAGCCTCTCCCCAGAAGTTAACTTTAGTATTAAAATTCTCGGAGGTCAGAAAAAAAAAAAAACAAAACAACAAACCTAAGCCAAGAAAACCTCCTGGGATGTGAAAGCTGAGGGGAGGGGCATGTGTATTGTTCCAACGCTGAACTGGACAGGAAAAACAAGAGACGAAATTATTGAGAAAAAGAAGGAATTGGGGTGTCGTCAGGTGTTTCTGTTTGTTTGCTGGTTGTTTTGTTTTCACAAGTGACACATTCTGCCTGTACCGCCCTTTGCTGTGGGGCTGTCCTTTGTGCTAAGGGATAGTTAGCAATATATTTTGGTGATGCCTTGGTGATGCCCATTGATGTGGTGGCAAAGCAGCTTTCTAACCCACCGTGTGTTGTGACATCCAGTCACAGTCAATGTCTCCTGAGGGAAAACTGCCCCAGACTGAGAACCACTACAGTGTTTGAAGGCAGCCTGCTTTTCATTCTGAAGCCAGGCACTACTAGAAGCCTCAGCCTTGACTGGCTGAAGAATCACATGGTGTAGGCAACACAGTAAGAAGAGAACACTACGCTGGAAAGTCGAGGTTTCATGCCATCAAAATGTGCAGTAAAGCTACAGGACAACAAATATTAGACACACCAAGCATCCTGAGAAAAGACTCGGGTTTTCCTGACCTGGATTACCCCCTCATTTAGCTGTCTCGGAAGCATCTGGGGGTTGAAATATGGACAATTCTGGACATATAGTTTAGTTCCTAGGTGAAACTCAGTAGACTTATTCATTGCAATCGCTCCACTATTTGCTGTTCCCAATACTTATGTTTCGGGTTTCTCAGATCATGAGAGACACGTGACTGTTTCTAAAGTGAATGTGCATGTTTGGGGGCAGGGGAACAAGGTAAGGGATGTCAAGAGGAAGATCTACAATTACAAGGATTCCCCAATCAAAAAAAATGTTGCATGTGATATTTCACAGGTTGCATGTGAAGATTCAGACCTAAACACAAAACTCAGAATCCCAGGAGTCATAAACAGGAAAATTTCTATTTGGAAAATGAATTTTTTCCCAGCCTTCCTTCTAATATTACCACCCAGTATTTCCTCGTCAAAAAACAAACAAAAAACCAAAAGAAACACCTCTTGATAGCCCTGCATCTCAAGCCTATGATCTAGAAACTTATTAATAATTTTAATTTGTCTCTTGGCACTTTCTCCTCCACTCTCATTTACTCAGTCCGTAAAATTATGATGTTAATCATTGCTTACCTAGCATACAGTAATAATTGTGAATTAACTAATTTTTATGTGTAGAAACCTGTGAAGACATTACATAGGTGCTAAGCATTATTATTGTCTGGTGGTGCTGAGGAAGGCTGTCCTCTTTGAGGGAGACTGGTTACAATGTCTGTCTATCCTCGCCATGGGAATGGACGCTTATAACTCCATCCCATGCATCATCTCCTTGCCGATTGGCTTGACAAGCAAAATCCTGCAGTGAGATGGTACTTGCCTAAGAGCCTGCTACAACCCAGTGTCATTGCCAGTGTTTTGACAATTAGGAGCTCTGCAGCAGAATGTCATTTGCTCCAGTGTGGGCATCTGCAGGCATCAAAGCATCAGTGATACAAAGTAGCAACTCTCCAGAGAGTCGTCTGTTTTTTGAGTCTAGTACACAGTTGCCTTAATTTACATGCTACTCAAGGCCTGGGAGAAGACTCACTTGGTGAAAGTGGAAAGTGCTTGCCCTAGGTGAGGCTCTGAGTTCATCTTCCAGGACTCAAGTGAAAGGCCTGGTGCAGTCCCAGAGTTGGGGAGGTGAGGACAGGTGAATTTCTAAGGCTCTCTGGTCATCAAGTCTAGCTGAATTAGTGAACTCCAGGCTGGATGGGAGACCTTGTCTCAAAAAAATAAAACTGAGTGTGGTTGTGGGGACATCCAGTCTCAGTCTCTTTACATGTATCCACATGCTCAGAAAAAAAGCATACCGTTTGCTTTACTTCTTAGTGATTTTTAAAAGATCATTTTTTCTTACAAGAGAATTTTTATTCTTCCGGGATGGCTTTGGGCAAATGGTTTTTGAGACATCAGCCAACCAAGAAAACTGTGGCATCAGTGTTCTTTGAAACCTTGTCCTGAAACTGTGGTTTCGGTCTCCAGATCAAATGGACACTTGGAGATTAAAAAGTCAAAACAAAGCATTCACCAGATTAGTTCTCCAACAGCTTGGCATTTCTGAGGATAATCGTTTGTTGTATTTCAGCAAACAAAAGCCACTTTAACCATTCATTCTCTGCTCGCTGTCGCACAAGTATAGACATGAAATGTTTCCCATAGGTGGCTAGGAACTTTGGGAGACAGGGATAAAAAAAGTAATGGTGGAAAAACTTCACCCATGGTCATGTTTTTCTATCCAGGTGAAATGGAAAATGTGTCCAAGCGCTGGCACACACTGCATGATGTTGGCAAAAGCACACTCCATTTTGACAGACTATAACGAGGCTTAGAAGTGGAATCCAGAAAGATGAAAGGGCTTGAAGGACAGTGACTCAGTCTGTCATTGGTGGGGATCTCTGTAGTAACTTATAATTTATCTGCGGGTTGTGTAAGCTTAAAGATGAAGATAAAGTTGGGGCTGTAGAACTCAACCTGGTTCTCCAGCCCAGAACTACACAGTTTTGGAGAGTTCTTCAAGCTGTGAAGGATAAAGAAAGTGTTTTTCTCATTCCTCAATATGCCTTTGGTTTTTATTTTTTTCTGCTAGGAGAGCCATAGCTGACTAGACACGGCAAGAACGCTAAGGTGTGTATAAGAAACAGGGGTGGGGGCAGCAACACAACTCCCAAGGCTAGCTTTCTGGGAAGAGTCAAAACAAGACATACACCACAGAGTTCGGTTGGAAACGATGTATTTCTTTATGTGGATAGGTTCCTGACACTGCTGTTTTGGCTTCTGATAAAAAGTATTGATCTTGTGCACCTATATAAAAATACAGAAATGAGAAATATATGTAGTATTTGTCTTTCTGTAATTGGCTTAGTTGATTCAACATGATTGTTTCCGGTTACACCCCTGATTTCCTACAGTTGACACAGTTTTGATCATTAAACATTGAATCATACATACATGTGGAGTATGTGTTGGGGGGAATATAATTGTCTAGTATGAGAAAGAGGACCAATGGGAAAAAAGAGGATGAAAGAAGGGAAAATGGAGGCTATAAAAGAGAACACACACACATATGCATACATACATACACACATATACATATACACACATACGCAGACGCATACGCACACACATACACACACACACCCAAAACTTGAAAAATGTATTGAAGAGAGTTAATAATATCTATTCATTTCATAGCTAAGCTAATTACAATCAGGAAGAGCATTCATCTTTGTAGCAGAAACCACTTCAGGAAAGAAACAATACATATGATTGTGCTCTCAGCAGGGATTGGCAACAACTTTTTGTGAAGATGCAGCCAGTAAATACTTTCGGTTTTGTGAGCCATGCAGTGTCTATCGGGAGTACTCAGTGCCAGGGAGGCAGGAGCCAATATGTAAATGAATGGGTGTAGGTATGTGCCAATAAAACTTTATTTTCTAAAAGTCTGGATTTGGCTCACAGGTATCGGTTTGCCAAAAGTTTTTATAGATGAACACATTGTTTTCTTGGCAAGCAGAAAAGCAACTGAATTTTTGACATTAAGGCTATCATCATTAAAGAGAGTTATAAAGATCTTATTTGAAACAAAAATCGGTATGGCCTAGTAGGCACAGTACTTGCAGAGGAGTCTATTGATCTGAATTATCTCCAGAGCCTAGGGAAAGGTATAAAGAAAGAATTGACCCCCATAAAGTCGCCCTCCATTTGTGCACACTCCTCCCCAAATCATGTACTCACATCCACAATAACAATTCAAAGCTTTATAGAAAAAAACCAGCTACTCAGAAGAGTCTGAGCGTATTATGTGGTTATAAGTCAAAAAAGCCATCATCAAATGCTTCTTCTCTCAACTACCTCTGACACAGCACTGAAGGTCACTCATTTCATTCAGATTTCCTCACTGGTACCTGGAGACAGTCTTTATGCTTTCTTGCTATTTATCCTTACTTCACAGAGTGAATGTAGATTAAGTGAATGTTGTAACATTTAAATGAGGACACATACACAAAGTGTTTGGCACACTACCAGAACTTTCTGAGATAAATAGTGTTAGGAACTAATGAATGGCTCTAAAGAGAGTATGGGGGGGAGGAGAGGAGAGGNGAGAGGAGAGGAGAGGAGAGGAGAAGAGAAGAGAAAGAGAGACCAGCGCTACCTGTGCTTCTGAAAGAATTGCTCACAAACCCAGCTCAAGCTCTGGAGGCCCAGAACTGAAGATGATATGAAAGTCTGTAAAGACCATAGTTACGGAGAGGTTCCAAAAATGGTTTGTTGACAAACTTTAGCAGAAACAAATTAGAGGACAAAAGGTAAGAAGTGGCTATATCTGTGCTCCATATGAGTCACCTCCTTCTGGAGTTATTTATTATTTAGAGAACTAGCCAGTTAATCACCATAGTGATTTTGACAACACGTAAACAACTGAAAACAGACAACAAAGAATGCATTGTCTTTTCTCTTTAGGAAAAAATGGCGCCAACGGTTTTTCAGGCAGTTCCTTGAAAGTGCACGACTGGATGGCACGTCGTTAAGGCCAAATGTGTCCAACACACTGAATGCAAAAGGAACTTTGCAGAAACCTTGTCACTGAGCCTGCCAGTTAAGATAAGACACTCTCATTACTAGAAACTGGGCTTTAAACAAAAGAAAAAAAGACTTGTCCAGCTTTTGTTCACTGCCTCCTGTGACAGCGACTAGAGAATCTTTCTTTGAGAAAGTTGAAAAGCTCCTGTCTTGTTCTGTGCATCCTTGAGACTGAGCATAGACCCTGGCATCCAGAAGGCGCTCAATAAATGCCTGCGGGCACTGTTGGCTGAAGGAAGAGAAGATGCCGGCTGCAGCAACTTTCTCAGGCTTCCAGGGACGCAGACTCACAGCTCTCGAGCATTCTGCTATTCAAAGCCCTTTCACAGCACTGCGGGGCATATTGGAGACAGTCCCCGATTGCATCATATTAGATACTCCACTCGGCATAATTACACCATGGGCTTTTGTCTCCCTTGGTGCCAGCAAGTCTCAAAGTACATGCTACTTCCTCAGTAGGCTTCTGTTGAGCACTGGGGTTGCCCACTCATTACGATTGGAACTTGCAAATGCTGCATCTAGCTCCAGTCCCTTAAGCTCTGGGTCCCACCCTTCAGAGAAGCAGCTTTTCATGAAGAATGGTGACGTTTCCTTGTGCTGAAGATCAGAATCGGGAAGAGAAAATAGTGCAGGGTAACCCAGATCCACAATGGTGGTACAAGTTACCATTAATAATTAATACTGCAGCTGGGCTGTGGTGACACACACCTTTAATACTAGCACTCAAGAGGCAGAGGCAGGCAGATCTCTGGGAGTTCAAGGCCAACCCCAGTCTACAAGAGCTAGTTCCAGGACTCCAAGGTTTCGATGTCTCTTTGGGACAGTCGAAAAACCAAAATAATAATAATAGTAATAATAAAAATTAATACTGCTTTTCCTAAATCCCCAAAATAAGTTTAATCTGTGGCATGCCTACTCTGTCCATTCTCACTTCCAAATTTCTCCTCTGTTCATTAATTTCATTTCCTTCCCACCATGTTTATTCAAGCTGTCCTCTCCTTCAACAATATGGCAGAGTTTCCCAAAGAGGTTTCCCCAATCTGCCACATCCCAGCCTGGCCATTTGACTCTGTATATTGATGCAATAGAAGTCTTTTAACACTGTAAGCTACATAGCGGTTCCTATCTGCAAGAGAAAGATTGTAGCGGCGCATGTCTTTCCAGGGTTGGACAGAAGCTCACCCTCCTGTGTCGACAACATCACTGGGTGTTTCTAATGCATCTCCTGCCTCCCCATCTGGTGACTGCAGACACTGATACTTATCCCTTAAGAGCTATTCTTCCCTGTTTTAAAGTACGAAGATGAGTCCAGGTGTGGGAGCACATGTCCGTCATCCCTGCTCTTGGGAGACAGAGGTATGGGAATTCTTCGAACTCTGAGACTGTGAACTCTGAGGATAGCCTGGACTACATAGCAAGTTCTAGGTCAGAGAAATCTGTATGGCAAGATCCTGTCTTGAAAGTCAGATAAATAAAAAATGAACAGCATCTGAGTTTTTTCTAGCTATGATACCTAGCTCTAAACTACACGTCCAGCTTTCCTGAGTGCTGGTCAATAGGACACACACAGATGTGATGGATGCAAGCAATTCTTGTGTTATCTCTTAAAAGTAAGCAGACTTCTTCTATTTTCACGTTCTCCCATGCAGACCAAACCTTTTTGACCAGGCGGGGTCAGAGGAAACAAACTTAGGATGCACTGTGGTACAGACAGCTGGAGAGGGATTCGTGGTGCTGATCGGAGAATTAAGGAGAAACTACAGAGGAAAAATGGGTTTTCCTCCTAGACTTCCCAGAAGCCGAGAGACTTGCCTTCATTCCATAGAGACCAAACATCTGCTCAAGTTAGTACATTTCTATATTTCAGAGAAACATATGGATTTATACTCTGCCTTTGATTTCAAAATCATTTCCTTCTTAACCCTGTACTTTGCAGGCTAAATGGTATGTCAGGTGATTTATTGACCCTGTAATATTCTCCTCTAAGTGAAGTTAAAAATAATTTCTATGACCACATTTTAAATTCTCATGCAGACAGACAGGTGACATCTATGTCCTCCAGCCCCTCCTACCTCCTGAGGTCAGAGGGCAGCCATTCAGCTGGCTTTCCACACTTTCTCAGCATAAGCCCGGGTGGACAGGCATGGACAGCCCACTTCTCTCTTGAGCCCGGGTGGACAGGCATGGGCAGCCCACTTCTCTCTTGAGCCCGGGTGGACAGGAATGGACAGTGCACTTCTCTCCTGTTACTTCTGCCCAGCCAGTCAGTTTTCTTTGGTCTCACTCTCTTTCTCCACATCTGCTTAAGAGCAGAGGGCTCTTCATTGCCTTCATTTAATAGGGTCTACTCTAGGTGTGCTTGTGTTTGTGTGTGTGCATGATACTTTACCAACAAACCAAGAACATATATTCAAAACTCAGAACTGACTTTTAAGACTTTTTTCATCAGGTTAAAGGTGCTGGGACAGCTGTAAGAAGTCACATTTCTTCAAACCACAGTTTCTTTATAGTTTCAATGGAACTTATAATAATCTCTGCCCTGAGGTGACACGTAGGTTGAATAGCACTGTTCTTTGCATGTTGTAGAATTTGATAAACCTTAGGAGGATCTGTGATTCATTCACTCTGACTTCCCCAGGGCCCTGAGACAGGTCACAGGCATCTTTGAGGTGACAAGTTAAAGCAGGGGGCAAATATGGCTGTGATCTGTTGTTATCCACTCCCCAAGGGGTTTTGTCACCTGGCTTCCACCTGCCCATTTGAGAGAACCCTGGCAAATGGGATGGCTGACCTTCATTGCCAGCTTGATGGGTTTGTAATTATCTACAAGACACACTCTGGGCATGTCTTTGAGGGCATTTCCAATGGGGTTTAAATGAAGTGGGAAGACATACCCTAAACATGAACCGGGAACCCAGACTGAGTAAAGGGGGAAAGAATAAAAAGGCCCGATGTGCAGTAGCATTCATTTCTCTCTGCCTCCCAACGGTGAATGAAGTGCCAACAGACTCCTTTCACTCCTGCCTCCCTGTCTTCTCTACCATGAGGGACTTAATCCCTTCCAGCCAGGAGCCAAAGCAGCCCATGGTTTCCTCAAGTTAATCTTGTTGATACTTTGTCACAGCAACAGAACTTGCTCTTTGTCTCATTATTCAACCAAACATCATGCAAGCACATGGTGAGCACCTGATCATATAACTGAGCAATGTGGACATGTGGAAGTCCAGGACAGTGCCTATGGACACAATAGTAACATGTGTGACATGTTACATGTACACATGTACACAACCCCATTGTCAAACATCTACAGACACTAGTGGATGCACCAAAGCCCAAGGTGCTACTCTGTTAATGAATCACATTGGTGTTTGAGTCTTGCTATTTTTTTCAGTCCTGAGTTTCTTTATATGTACCCTTTCCAATTTCACCTCCAAGTCCCGGTAATGTGTACAAGCCTATCTCCCTGGAACCACCACCCATCTGTTTCCTTTAGTGGAAAAAATTGCTCCTCCTCATGAGGAATTTCCCACTGAGGTATTCTAACTTTGAGATTGCCAAAAAGAAAGATGAGTTCCCATGAAATGAAAATTATAGATTAGGTAAGAAAGTATAACAGATGATAGACCTGAGAGAGATGGCATATTATTTTAGCACTACTCCATCCAGAATACAGTTTGTTTTTGGTTTTTTGTTTGTTTGTTTTTGGTTTGGTTTGGTTTTACAAGTTTTAAGGGAAAGGGGTGCTCAAGGTGTGTCAGGTCAGCCTGGAACTCATTGCTTAGCTAAGGAAGACTTTGAACCTCTGTCTTCACACCTCAAACCTCCCAAGAGCTAAGATTACAGGCATGAGAGGGGAGTTGGTAAACTTGTGGAAGATAACAACAGAGGAAAGGAATAAAATGAAGTTCACACCCACCAGAACACACACACACACACACACACACACACACTAAATATCCTAACTCCAATCTAGCAATAGGTTTGGGCAATGGCTGCAGTTAAAAGATGGTGGATTCAGAAAAAGAAAGGAGGCAGAAAATATGACAACTGAGGAAGCCAGAAGCCAGGGAGGGAGAGAAACATGAAGTGCACACATGAGCACATTCAGCAATGAGCAATAAACTTTCCTGGAATACATGCCTGAATCAGGAGACAGAAGACCACACCATGTTCTTAGAAAAACAATGTACTACATGAACCAGAAGTCCACACACATGTTCTATGTTAGGTCACTATGCTAACTGATTCCACAGCTGGAGTATAGCAGCTACAGAGATATTCAGAGAGGGGTATCATTAATTCTTCATTCATCTATCAATTTATCTATTCCCCCCTCCATCTAGG
Source organism: Bramus lutescens (assembly GCA_001685075.1). Classification (NCBI taxonomy): domain Eukaryota; kingdom Metazoa; phylum Chordata; class Mammalia; order Rodentia; family Cricetidae; genus Bramus; species Bramus lutescens. The sequence continues at coordinate 324,843 of LOEQ01001806.1, forward strand.
TAGTGTATTGTGCATATACACATAGCGCAAGTACAGAGGTCAGAGACCCTTCACGACGGTTCTGGCACGACAATGAGCACCTTTACCCACTGAGCATCTCATTGGCCGCTATTTCATCTTTTAAAACACAAATGTAGGCATCCTGAGTAGAAAAGTCCAGAAATAAGCCAGGAAGTGTTGTTTTTGACTGATTCTGGCTATGGGGAACAGAAAATGTAGGGAACCAAAGCAGCTCAAAACCTCACTACTCAAAGGGTAAGACCCAGTATAAGCCTCATTGGCCCCACCTGGGAGCTTATTTAAAATGCAGGCCTCTGGGATCTAGTTATATGAAATCAGAATGTGCATTTTAATAAGATCTCCTGGCAGTTCAGAAGGGCATCACAGTTGGAGAAATACTGGCTTATATAACAGAGGACTTGCTTTTAGCAAGGACCTTGGCCACATGTCAGAATCGCATTAGTGGCTTCAAGCAATCACATCTCAGAGGCTGTGTCCAACACAGCTAAGCAAGAGACTTTAGAATTCATGGTGACCAAATTTTGTAGCCCCTAGTGTTCCGCTACAAAGTCAGAGTTGAGAACCTCTGTACTAGAAGCAAGCGGGCCTTGAAGTGGGCTGACTTCCCAGGGCTTGAGAGCATAATGGACTCAGGATCTTTGCTCTTTGTGGTCACTGTCAGAGCTGGCTTTTATTTCCTAATGAATTTTCCTTCTCTCTTCCTACTTTCCACTCCTCTCCCCTCACTTCTTTCCTTCATTTTCCTTTTCATTCTACTTTGGTGCCATTCCTTGAGACCAAGAGTAATATTGTATTAAATTATGTAATAGGGTTTAGATGGTTATTTCTGAGAATCTGGAGTGATCTGGGTACATAATGTAAAATTTGTATGTAACCATATACAAGCTTTGATTTATTATTGTTATTATCATTGTGTATGTGTATATGTGCATGTATTGCCTGTGACCATGTGTCTGGAAGCCTGAGGGCAAAATCAGATGTCTTCATTGTCACTCTTTATTATATGTTTGTTTGTTTCAAGACAGGGTTTATCTGTGTAACTACTCTGGCTGTCATAAAACTTGTTATGTAGACCAGGCTGGCCTCACACTTACAGAGAACTGCCTGCCTCTGCCTCCTGAGTGCTAGGATTAAAGGTGTGCACCATCACCTCCCAGCTTCCACTTTATCTTTTGAGGCAGGGTCTCTCACTGAACCCAGTGCTCAGCAAATGATTAGATTGGCTGGCCATCTCTCCAGACCTAAAGTGATTAATTTTTAAAATGTGGTTTTTAAAAATATTTCCCTAAAACTATTGATAACAGCTGGCTCATCCTATGAGTAAGAAAACCATCCGAAATTCTCATTTAGGAAGCCAAAGTCTCAGAGTGTTCTGTCAGAGCATGGAGTGGAGGGAAACTTACCAGGTCACAACAGTGTGTTATCCAGAGCACCAGTAACAAAAGGCATCTTCATTTGCTGTGTCTTCAGACTTGGGAATGCTGGCACCAAATTCTATGAATGCTGAATCCGGTGGGGGAAAGCAGGAAGGAGAAAGACACCCAGAGCAGAATTCCTGCAAATGACTGAGGTGTCAGTGACACGCAGCCCTTGAGAGACTGCCAGAAGAGAAGAAACTTTCGTACTGATAGAGTCTCCAGGTGGCCAGTTAACAAGAAGAAACCATATGACTGAAACCACAGAGATGGAGCAGACATCCGTGTCTCACATCACACAGGGAGTTTAAGTGGGAGGTGGTGACCTTGCTGAGGAAGTGACATTGGAAGGAAACTTGAATGAGGTGAAGAAGGGGGATGGAAGGCTGAACTCCAGCCATGTCATACAAAAACCTCTGTTTTTATTTATTAGCTTCCTTGTATATATTGACATAATATATGGAAATAAATGAAAGTTTGTACCACTGAAGAGAGAAGAAATTGACTTTCTGTGTTCATAGCCCACATAACCAATTTTATATTCCTTTGGTTATTTTTGGTATGTTACAAATTATTGTGATTCTTTTCATTATTGGAGGTGGGATCATAAAACTCTGCCCCAAGAACTACTGTGATATTATAGTTTCACTATAATATATTTTTGTTATCTAGAAGTAAGCTTCCCCAAATGGTAGCTAACAAATATATGTGCCTATTAAGCATTTGAAATTATGCTGAATAACTGAAATTAATATTTTAAATATATAGCATGCTGTATTTTAAAGATGCAAGATAAAAAGGAAGATATCCAATGTGTTTAACTAAAAAAAATTATGAAAATAAATTTAACCTACTTTTACTTAAAAAGAATACAACTTCTAGAAGCTTTCATATTTCCCACATGACTTGCACTGCATTTTGTTTCTCTTGGACAGCAATAGTCTGGGAACTACCTGTGTCCTAGTAAATATTTGTGAAAGGAATAAATATTATCAGCATGTAGTATTTATTTTCTTTTGCCTTATGCACAAATTATATATATATATCCAATAGAATGTTCAGCAAAAATTTAATTTTCATTGCAATTTCTGTTTCAGCAGCAGCAGTCTGGTGGCTGGTTACCTCCGTGCTACTTCCAGAAGCCTTTTAACTCTGAAAGTTCCTGTCAGAATGACCTGAGCAGGTCTTTGATTCTATCTGAGACCCTTTTCTCTCCTGCATCACAAAGGTTAGTTAGAAGTACAGGCAGGGGTGACACAGAAACACTTGATAAACAATTTTGTCCTATGTAAACTAATAGATTTTAATTAGAACATATGTGTGTGTGTGTGTGTGTGTGTGTGTGTAACTTCAACATACTTGGAGATCCACAGCTTTGGCTGATTCTCCAGAAACAAAACCTTTTAGGAGGATTTATATGAAAACAATTTATAGGGGAATGTTCAAAAGAAAAAAAATCAATGAAAAGAAATCAAATAACTATGCCACATGTCACGTCCTTCTCCTAAGCCCTGCACAGCTTTAAGGAGTAGTGCTGAATACATTATGCCTCACACCTCCAGCAGTCCCGTGAGGGACCAGAGAGTGAAAGTGTTTATAGCCTCAGACCCCAGTGGTCATCAACCAAAGAGAAATGAATACATCCCCAGCTATTTCTGCTGTTTGACAAAGGCAGAACTTTCCCAACTAGCCCAGGGGCAGTCATTAATGACAGGCGCTGAGTTCGGGCACAAGAGGAGAATCTTCATGCACAAACATGACGGGAATCAAGGAGCAAGGAAGAAACAGCACCCACCAAGGACCTCCTCCCTCAGTAACTTACTGCACGGTGGTGGAGTGCACAGTCATGACTTCCAATTGCATTTAAGTTGCGCTGCCATCTTGTATTTCTGCAGCATTCTGCCTTCTCTTTGAAGTGCTTCTATATAGAGCTCATGCATAAGGAGAGCTAGGTACAGGCTTGGTTAGGTCACGTGCAAACCATAAAAAAGCAAATTTTCAAGGGCAAGAGGTTAAGTCAAGGGAAAAGGTTCACTGGTTTTACAACCACAAGGAGTTTTTATTTTTCAATAAGCCAGCCCCTTAGAAGATATGGCTGAATGGACAAAGAGCTCCCATGAGGAAAGTCATGCCTTTACAGTTTGATTTTCTTTGGAGTCAAAGGGGGAGAACTCAAGCCATGGTTCAAAACTCTCCGTTTCATCATGACTTGGAAAACAATTTTCAGTACTTCTGTGATTTAGAGGGTACTTTATAAAAACACGAACCAAAGATCTCCTTACTTGTAGGTCTTATATCTTGTTTTCACGATCTGCTGTAGCTAGATAGAAATTTACAGTCTCTTTGGCTGGTTTGGTATAGCTCATGGCTTTTTCTTTCCATCCACCATAATGCTCCTGCTCTTGAGACTATAAACAGCTAGTCCCGGAGACACTGCAGGCCAACAAGGGACTGTCATTGTGTAGCCTCTCACTTGTTCCTAGATGAAGGGACATTTCTTCTTTTCCTTTCTCTGCAAATTTAATGCAATGAAGAAAAAAAGAAACAAAACAAAACAAAGTGAACAAGTCCTTGGCTTGCATTCATATTCAGCCATGTGACCTGGGCCAAGAGTCGATAGGCTATGACCTGTGGGCAGTCCTGTCTGTTTCCTGTGTTTGTGTGGCCTGAGGTAATAATAGACTTTTACATATTTAAATAATTAGAGGGAAGTCAAAAGAAGAGCTATAATCTGTCACATGTGAAAATTAAATGAAATTCATATTCCAGTGTCTACACATGAGGTTTGACTGTAGCATATTAAGTCCATTCATTTATGCTTTGTTCAAAGCTAATTTTGTACTGTAGTAGCAGAGCTATATTGTTAGGACAGAAACTTGAGGTTCAATTAGCTTAAAAGTCTTTATTATTTAGTCTTCTAGAGAAAATTTTGCTAATTCCTGACCCAGGACAATCTACTTTGCTTACCTATACAACGTGGTTATGGCTTCACCTCCAGTCACCAAGGCACTCAGCTAATGAGGTAATCTATGTGACGTGGGCAAAAGCCCAGACTCTGAAGACAGACAACCACAACTCCTAGCCTGGCTCTGCTACTTTCTGTCACTTATTCTGTGTTACCTCAGCTTGCAGATACATTTCCTAGCTTCAGTCTCTACTCTGGGAAATGGAAATGACGACAGCCTTGGTTTCAGTGTTAAGACTGATTATAAATGCATTGCTTGCGGCAATGACAGGCATGACTTCCAACACTAAGGTCAGCACTAACCACTACCACTCTCAGTGGCTCTTAGCCTGCAGAAAGATTCATATTTATTTAAAAAGAAAAAAATTAAATTATAGCCTTTGCATATCACCTCCCCATAGCTGCTAACCTTATAGTAAAGGCCTTTTCCATGGCATAGAGGATCAAGGGTTCTATAGGCAGTCTACCCATGTAGATGTCCCAGTTCCCTCACTCACTACGCGTGACATTGACCATGCTAACCTCTTTGGGTCTTGGATTTGTCATAGCGTGTACAATAAGAACAGTCACTTCATCTGGTTTTTGGAAAGATTAAGTGCTGATGGGTTTGCATATAGGTTTCAAACAGACTCAAGGCCATTTCCTATTACATGAAGGCCATAAAAATAGAGGCCTAACTGACATTTATGCAACAGCTGCCTAAGTTTAAGGACTCATAGCAGCCTCGGTGCCTCACTGCAGCTAGGAGATCATGCCCTGGAAGAACACGCTGTGCTGACAGCAGATGCTTTGGAAGTGTAAAGAAAATAGACAACACTGTGCTTTGACTCTAGAAATGATCAGGATTAGAGCTAGGGAGATGGCCCAGCAGTCCAGAGTACTTCCTGCTCTTCTAGAGGACCTGAGTTCAATTCTCAGTACCCATGTTAGGCCATTCTCAATTGCCTGTAATTCCAGATTCAAGGGACCTGATTCTCTCTTCTGGCCTCTGTGGGCACCTGCATGCACAATACACACACACACACACACACACACACACACACACACACCAGGATCTACTCCAAAATACCTGAGACTAGCACAAATAGTGTCCATAAACACTGGGCAGCTGTCTTTAGTCCTGGCCATCCAGTATGTCCCAGTCCCAGATCATGACCTTTTCTAGTTATTTGTTTTAACTCCAAGACCATTTGCTCTCTTTTATCAAGTCTCTTGTTCCTGAACAGGCATGGACCAGCTATAACCTCTTCTTTGTACAAGCTTAAATGGTCCAGCATTTGCTCTTTTTCAGACCCAATAGTGATCTGGGAATGGGGAATGACATTTTGCTGGCAGAACACTAGATGTTCTATGTTAGAAGATCCCAGAATAAGAACAAAACAAGGACTGAAATGTGAGGCATGTCTTTTCCTGTTCCCTGACACTAACACGTACTCATGAGCTACAGCATCAGATAGAGGTGACCTGCTCCAGTGTGAGAACCCAGACACATGGAGGCAATTGCCAGTGGCAGCACCTCTCATGGTAGCAGTGATGATCGGGGTGGATTTCTCTAAATAATCGTCCCCCTGGCTAAGCTTGCCTGTGCTGTGACTTCTGGTTCCTGACTGAGCTATGTCTCTGCTGTCTATGGTGCTTTCCCTTATCAAATATCCTTCCAATGAATGTCTTCTCCGAATCAGGTAGCCAGAAAGGATTTTGTTGTCTATAACCAAAACTATAACTAGTGTGCCAGAGGTGGAGAACTGGGCCATGGCTGGTGATGTAGTTCCTTTTCCCTCAGTCCTGGCCTGGAGGGTCTCCTGTCACTGAACCACAACCAGCACTGGATGGCCCTTGGGGAAACACAATGACCCGCACGTCTGCTCTCGCAGGATTTTTTTTTAAACACTGTTAGGAATTAATGGCTCTACCATTTCTTAAACTTTCCTTGCATTCCTCATTTCTTTTGGACCATATAATATAGTCCAGATTCATCTGGTTTATAATATTTAGCATTTTGGAAGTTCGGGATTAAACCAGCAAGAGTGAGGGGAAAATACTCTTGTTAAAGATGTGAGTGAAATTTAAAAGGGCGCCAAGTCACAGCAGCTGGGGCAGAAGCTGGCCCCAGTTTGCTTTACTAGATTTCCATTGAGTTGGTAGCTCTGTGTCACCTATTCTACACACGATTTTAAACTCCTCATTTCCATGGTGGTTTTGGATGTTTTTAAAACTGAATATAGAAAGTACAATTCTGGGGTCTCTTGAGGGTGATATTCAGAACAGAAATGAAGATGCAAGATTGTGTCAAGAATTATGAAAGCGACATTAAGAACATGTGAAACATTCGCAGATTAGTGATGTAGGAGGGTCTTCTATCTATCTGTTGCTTTCATTGGTTAATTAA